>JAJLUT010000034.1:0-61380 GCA_030564305.1 Suzukiozyma glaebosa | reverse complement strand
CCCCCACCCCGCCCCCCTTGATCATGACGGTTCCGATGGTTCCTTGATCTTTTCCTTCCCCGTGCCACCCGTGATTGTTTGATTGTAGCTGTGACTGGATTAGTAATTTTTGCTTAGGGGGTTGGGGTCATTCTTCCGGTCCAGTTGGGGATGGAAGTGGTATATAATAGGGGTAAGGGAATCTACCCCTATTCACTAATACTATACTAACACTATACACACTGACTAGGTTATGCTATTCAAACGATCAAACGAGGCGTTAAACATTAACCCCCCTAGCAATTTCATTGACATCCACATTACCACTCATGGTTCCGACTGGTTGTGGACATGTTTCTCGGTGTTTAGTTTGTTTACCGTGTTGCACGCAGGGTTATTTTTATTTGCCAGTGCCAGAAAGACTCCGTTGAAGAAGGCAATTTTGACAATTCCCTTTTTTATTAATATCGTGTTGGCGTTTGGATATTTTACTTATGCATCGAATCTCGGATACACGGGTATTCCGGTTGAGTTTCACCATGTTTCGACCTCGGAAGGCTTGGGCGTGCGCCAGATATTCTATGCCAAGTTTATCGCCTGGTTTGTCGCCTGGCCCATGGTGATGGCGCTCTATGAAATTAATTTAACCAGTATATACACGCACCCCGCGGCAGACGCCGAGGCGGTGGCTGATACCACTCCCGGTGATGCCGACGCAGCCGTCGCCACCACCGACTTGTTACCGAAACTCATTAATTTCCTACAAGGTTACTTTAGCAAGTTCTTGTCGGCCGAACTCTGGGTGTTGGGGTTGTTGATTGGAGCTTTGATTGAGTCAACCTACAAATGGGGTTACTTTACCTTTGCCGCATTTGCCCAGTTGGTGGCCATTGCCTTGATTGTCAAGAATATCGCCAGCTCGCTCAGCTTGAAGGTGGGCGGACTCAAAACATTGGGCCATGGCTTGATTTTGTTGCAAATTGTCGCCTGGTTGTTGCAAACAATTAACTGGGGGCTCTCGGAAGGGGGCAACAAAATCCAGCCCGATTCAGAAGCCGCCTGGGCGGGAGTAATGGACTTGATTACGTTTGCTTTTGTGCCTTCGCTCTTGACGTTTATCAATATCAAGTCGTTGGATGAAGATTTTTTTAAGAAATTGAGTTATAGTAACTCAAACTTGGGCAACTTGGCCCTGGGGTTGAGACGTCACTCGAGGGGGGAGAAGGTGCATGAGTCGCCTCGACACTCGGGGGATACCGCCGTGCCTGAAACTAACGAGCGAAGCGAGTAAGTGCGATCGGCGAGCGAAGCGAACGTCGAGCGAAGCGAGACGACGCAACAAGAACCGCACGCAGTGCGGTGGAGAATTTGCCAGTATAGTTGATTTGACAAGTGCCTTGACTAATTTCTCTCCAAGGCTTATGAGTATATGTAATAAATGATAACGAGTGCAACGAGCACCATGAGCACCATGAGCACGAAGTGCGAGTGGGAGAGAGAATGAATCAGCACGTAGTCAACGATCACGCAGTGAGAGAGTAAACATTATTAGTACTCAGTGCGAGTGGGGGAAAGAATAAATCAGCACGTAGTGCCGAGCACGTAGTGCCAGTACGAGAGTATCCACAATTTGCACGGAGTGTAAGTCGATGACGAGCACCCAGTGCCAGCGCGAGAGCAAACACAACTAGCACAGACCCCAAGTGGTCGAGAGTGATTGAATCAGCACGTAGACTGACTCATTTCGTTCCACTCTCCTTGTCTATCAACCCTTTGGATGAATACAACTCCATCGTGCTAGTCGTTTCCAATTGATTCAAATGTACCTGTGCCCAAACATTCTAATTGGGGCGCCAAATGCAACCAATACGCTGGTAGAGAAACACTTACAACCCAGTGCGAGTGGCTGGGAGTAAATGATTAGCACGTAGTGCTAACGAGCACGCAGTGTCAGTGGTAGGGAGTAAACACTTACTACCAAGTGCAAGTGGTAGGGAGTCATAGTGCAAGTAAGATTTATCACGTAGGCGAGTACTCTATAAGAACGCAGTAGATACCATACCACGAGAACCAGTGGACTACACAATGAGCATGTAATGCTAATGACTTGAAACGGTTAGAAACAGTTTGCACTTAGTGCAAGTCAAAGCCAGCAAAGTGTAAGTATACGGTGTGAGTGGTGCGAGTGGCACACAAACAGCCAACAGGCAACGAAATGTTATACAATTAACTCGTAATGCGAGTACGCAAGGCGAGTAGGTAACAACCACATAGTGCGAGTTGTGTGGATCCCCATACCATCAACGCGTAGTGGACGCATGTAGCGTGATGATAGTAGTTTCGAGCAAGTAGGCGAGGTTTGTAGGTACCATGCTGAGAATGCGCAGTGTGAGGGTGAGAATAGATACAATCAACGAGTGATGCCTTTTTGTCAATAAGTAGTGCCAGCGCAAGCCATATTTAGTGAAGCAGCCACAATTAGCATGTTCTAATGGTACGAATTGGATAGAAATTGAGCACGTAGTGCCAATGGAGACTAACCATTAGCGAGTTGTACAGATTGAGTAAATACGTTTAGCATGTTATGCCAGTACACAGCTAGAATATTGTGTGAGTGCAAGGTGGGTGGATACAACGAGCACATACGCGAGTGATTCAAAATCAGCAGAGTGCAAGGTCAGTGTGTGTGAGGTGAGCAGAGTACAAATAGCACGTAGTGGGGTGTATGTGCGAGGTGCGTAAATGCCAAAATAACAGGTAGGGGACAATCAGCACGTAGTGCCAGTACGAGATGACCGAACAACGAGTGAGTAGACAACTAGGTATATATTGCGAGTGAAGCAAAGAAGTTACAGTTATCACGTAGGCGGGTGATATCAACTGAGTGGATTCCATCAGCGCGAGTTGCACAAACTGACCATGCCATGTGCGTGGTTATGGGTTTGATGCTATTAGCGCAATATGCGAGTACAAGGTGACTGGCCAACGAGCGCGGGTATGGCCAGATGAACAGACCTGGTATTTAACCAGGTACATAGTTTAAAACGAGCACGCAGTGCGAGTGGTGATAGGGTTTGATTTATTTATACAGCCAATAGTCGACACAAGGTTTGTAAGCTCATATTCAGCTGGTATTTTACTAATAGCCGTGGTACTGATTGTTTCCTTTGAGCCAACTCCACTGATGCATCACAGAAACTCCTTCCTACTCTCTAGTCTTTTGAGAACTAGTTTGATTACCCCGAAAATCTTGGAGTTACCATTTCCCTGTATGATACTGATACGGGTAAACGACGCCATAGGTGTAAAAGTAAGTAAAGATAATCTCGTCAACGAGTCGTAGTCCCAGTGTGCCAGTGCTGTGCGAGTGGGTTCGGCACAAGCACATAGAATGAATTGCGAATGCTAAATAGAGTCAATAGCGAGGGTTGATTGTGTCGAGGAGACCTGTTTGCTTAAGAGCACATAATGCTGTAAAGAACTAACCATGCTACAACTTCAACTCTTATTACCATTGTAGTTGAATTTTAAGAAGATGACTCCACCTGAGCACATTGCCTACCTTTGTCGCTACGTTTGGTACTCACCAGTCTTTTGAACTAGAAGTATTTTGAGAGTGGGTAAATAGAGTGTACGCGTCGTCATCTTTGTCAACAACTTACCATACAAGTAGCTACTGGTCCTGAAAAACCATTTATTTACGACTAAGTCTACCACGTACAAACATTATGAAATTGAACGTAATGTTGGGAGTTGGTCTAGTGTGTGCTCACTGTGGAGTAGTGCCAAGATAGCATTTGTGCTCCCAATGAGTAAGTGCAGTGGCGGCATGCTACCATAAGCTTGATTCCCAGAATGATGATTTTGGGCAAATAAACTAGTGTTAGCATGTTAGCATACGCTGTTTGGCGTAAGCACCATCCACTTTGAAGTTAAACAAAACAATCTAGTGGTTCTATCTGCAAATATCCTGACCGCCAAAGCTTTGAAGGTGGTCGAACTTTGTCAAAAGAAGAAACACCTGCATACACGTTACGCCCCTTAAAATACACAGAGAGTCGGCAATCTTGATGAAGAGCATTGTCTCTTTGCAACATGAAACACTAGACAGGTAATCATTGAAAGGAAAGTGCCAATGGTTGGTTAATGTAACAAGGATAATTCTTCCGATGGTTTTATATCCCGTCGATTGAGATTCACTGATTTATCCTGCGAATGTCGATGTAACCGACATGATACCCAAACTCTGTATGGTTTACCGGGTTTGGGTATCTCGTCCCGTTTGAAACACAAAGTACTGATGGTTAATGACTCGTAGTCTATTCTCTACAAGTTTTACCAATTGGCACAACCACCCCTTGTTCGGCAACGCGTTGGTCATCTCAACCAATTTTGGAAGTGAGTATCAATGAAACCAGAAGCAAAACAAAAAAACTAGACTGCTACTAGTGTCAATATCCGATACTCCCCTTCTCGAACGTGCTAGAACTCGTGGTTGCATTTGTCTTTTGCCTCGTATAACGTTGACGCCAATCTTCACGTGACCAGTGGCGACCCGAAAAAAGGGCCAAAAATCTCGAGGCATCAAATTAGCAATTGAACAGGAGCAAATCGCTGGTAATCTAATGACTGATTTTGGACCTAGTAAGGTGAGCAAGTTGTTCAGGACGGCCCAGTTCTACTGGTTCTTGTCACACGTGTTCACGGTGCTTTTCTTTTTGGTGCACATGTTCTACTCGTTCTTCAACCAACGCCAGAGCTTACGATATTACCAGTTTAGTTTGTTATCGATCTTGACCACCTACTTGATAGTCATCAAGCAATTGAAGAAGAGAACAGTGGCCCAGCTTGTCAATGACGAGAATGTGCAATATTTCATCTTGGCCGCTACCTTGTACATTTCCAGTTTGAAACTTGGCGTCATCACCGGTAGTTTATACTCGTTTGTGATCTTTTCGATATTCCACATGATCAACTACTACCAAAACAACCTTTTGGAGATCTTTGTATCGTCAATCGAACACCAACAAATCATTCACGGCAAAATTAGTCATTTTGTGTCGACATACAACCAACAGGCATTGTTGATGGCGGCTAACGCCGAGATGTTTTTGTTGATGTTTGGAGCCAATCCGCTAGTGCAATTGCCCAGTATCTTGACCAATGTGTTGAATCGCGATGTGGTGTCGTTATTTTTGCGCGCCAATTTGTTTGTGGTGGTGTTGGTGTTCAACAAATTGCGCTACGACTCGAACCAATTTACCAAGTTGGTGATTGAGCAATGGGACTTGAAGATCGAGCAGTTGGTGGTGAACTACCCCCAGTTTAGTGGGTACTACCACGCGTTCAAAGGGGTGATTGTCAAGTACGTCGCTCCAATCAAGTTGCCCCACGCCGCACCCGTGAAAAAGAAGCAGTAATGTCACCGGAGGTGACACCATGGACTTGTTAGTGGTAGACCAGAAGTGGGCCCCTATCACAGATAATGCGATCGTTGCAGGTTTGCTAATCACGGTTTCATGTCAATGGCCATTACCGTTACGCATTGTTTCAACCAATGCGCAGCATTGGTTGTCTGGCTACCGACGATGCCACCTTCGGTAGCAGCTTCGGAAGCGCTTCCCACCTTCACCAATCTAGAACAAACACAATGTGTTTGTGATACCTACCATTTATCTTATCGCCACTTACTAATATCATCGAGCCCAATCATTTACTAATCGCCATGCATCAACGTGTGTGGCCCATATTTCTTGGTCAAAGCCATGTTACAAAACACATGTTGATCACCCCATGACTGTATCCATCTAGATCAATATTAATCAGTTGTCATCATAATAGTAATACTATAGGTTTATCCCAATCAACACCATCTCAGCAATATTACACTAGTCCCCCACCTCCCCCACCGGAACAAATATCATCGTATATACAATGCACACAACAATGACTGTATACACAACAAAGTAGTCGTAGTGTACAACTCTTGTGGTCGCCATTGATCTTATATTGTCAATACCAAGTAGATGATTTTGTTGTTGATTGTTCTATGATACTCAAGCTCCCACGATGGGCTCGTGCCATCGTCAGGGGCGAGTGGCCAGCGCCGCACGAAAATCTCCCGTTCGTCTCGCTGTCACGCAAACGCTCAATCACATGCGAGGTCTTCACATGCGGATTTTTTTTTTCCAGCAAAGGTTGGAGTAATTTCATATAAAGCCCATCAACCCCAGAATATATCCCCACGGTATATTCTATATGGCTGAAGAAGAGTTTAATCCAGTCGAATATATGGTTGCCCAAGGCTCCAAGAAGCTTGCCGACTCCAACCTCGCGGTGTTGCGCAACCTCTACCTTGCCACAGCGGGGGTGTATGCTACCACTGTGCTTGGGTTGGTGTTGAGAGGACCTGCCAACTTTATGCCATTTGTGTACTTGCAATTGCCAGCAATCTTTTGCCTTGTGCTGATCAAGTTGTCAGGAACCCCCGTCTACTTCCCCAACCCCAAGAACCCCCTGCAAATGAAGTTGGTTCGTGCTGGTGAGGACTTGAAGACGGATTTCATCTTGCAATATTACTTCGACTGTCTCTATGTGACATACTTTTTGAATATTGCCATGGTGGTGCTCAACTCCAACAAGGTATGGTACGCATACATTATCGTGCCCTTGTTTGTATTTTACTTGCTCGTCAAGGCGTTCAGATACTGGGTCTTGCCCATGTTTAACGCTTCAAGTAAGTAGTTATAGAATCGCCACTGCCCCAACGGCACCATGTATATGATGTGTATGATGTGAATAGACACCCTGTGTCATGAAAAAAGACACAGAGTGTCGATGTATAATGATTAGACACGATGTGAATGGAACTGTAACTGAGTTGGTGAATTAGAGATTGAAAGATGACACGAAGTGTCGATTAGAGTTAGTATGAAAATCTTCGAGTCAACTGATCTATTGCGTAAGTGGGGCATCGCGAATCAATCCTAGTGTCGAGGCAACAGGAAAATCACGTTGTAATTTCAGGTGAATACAGATCATCGCCAAGTGGGCTGTAGACACTGTTCCCGAGCCCTTGCACCATTGACACCAATTGTTCCGACATTATTCCACTCACCAACCACACCAACCCCAGAACTTGGTGTTTATTGCATATGCTGGTTAAGGGGTTAGTAGGGTTTAACAGGAGGGGAGCCCTCGAAAACTCATAAAAAAAAAAATAACCAGTAAGATCCTAGACAATAGGTTTACCCGTTCAACGTTGACGATTAGGTAAACAATCCATCTAGACATTGTGATCGTATTGATTGGCAGACAATCACCCTTGCCCTTGATTTCATGGCCAGCAACGGATTCGTCGTTGCCAGGGTGCATACCCGTCCAGCTCTCGGAAAACACCCTGGATCAATGATGTCAGGACAAAGTGCATGTGCCAGTGGACACTTTACAGTGGTGGTTGCAGCACATGGGAGTTGCCGGAGTACAACGCCAGGATCATTTCCGATAACATGACATGTTGTGTCCCGTCTTTTAGAACTGTCATGTGACTTGAACGATTCGAACAAGTCAACTAAACAAACGGATGGGGATTGGTAGATATGAACTGCAGTTACAATTGCTGTGACTGATTTATGTTTCTTATGTGAACCTTTGTGCAATTGACCCTAGCAGCACCTAAGTGTGTCCCAACTTGGGCAATTGTGAACGATGACAAAACTTTGGATCTCATGTTGATGTACCAATCGACAACAGATACCTTATTGCAAACAAAGTCTGGAGTAATATGTCTTGTCTATATGACGGGTGACAAAAGTTCACCAGCAAAATTCAGAATTGGTATGAGTAGGGCTTGTCGCACTATCTGAGCTTAATATTCAGTGTGTTATACGCTCAAGAACTTTGTTGAGATTAACAATCTTCAATAGCCCAGGTTGTTGTTTGTTGAATTGTGACCTAACACTTCACCATGTAAAGTTGATAAAACCCTAGCGAACAAAGGGTCTTGTCAGAAGCACCACTAATTGGTGCTTATCGAGAATTGGCACATCACAACCTGTCTGATTAGTAGTCAATGTATGATTATTTGTTTTGTGATATCGTCATAGTATCTATAGCACCATAATCCAGTCAAACACCAACACCTTAATAATAAACTAGCATTGAGACACCGCCTAGATTATTTTGTAACATTATCACGCTACATAGTTATCGAAAAGTTTCTCAAATGAATCAATTGGCTTGTAGTGTTCCATCATGTTTCTCTTCTAGCATCAAGAATCATTTATTCATGATATATGTTAGTCAGTTTTTGTAATACCCAGCATATCTATCTTAGCTCCGAATCATCCATACCAAGTTCAGGTACTTGTTATTGTCACGACTAGTGGAAGTCAATAATTCATCATCAACGATCTCACCCCCACCACTTTGATTTTGCAGCAGATTTATCTCACTGAAAAAACTTCAACAACCAAGCAACCAGGTTACTTGAGACATGACGAAACTAGATCAGTTCATTGACACATCGACAGAGTTTCTAGCTGCATACCCAGCCACTACGTTAAGCATCACCTACAAGAACAAATCCAAAACCCAACCCTCCAAAATTGACAAACCCAAACCTGAATCAGTGATATCAATCAAATTATACGATCCCAAATCAGGGAAACTAGTCAAGTACAAAACATCAAAAATCAAAGAGTTCAACAGAATATTAAACTTTATTGGACCCAAGGGAATCCATGTTGGCGATTCACATCAAATTGGATTATCGAGTATAATGTCAAACACCAAATTCGACAACAAAGATGAGGTGGAACCAATAATATCGAACGAAGCTACACCCGTTCTTGAAGTGCAAACCCAGCTGGCTGCTGCTAAAAAGAAAAGCAAGAAAAAGAAGAAGAAGAACTGATTCAGAAAACTATTGCATTTACTACAATAATACACACAAACATACACACCTGTATAACTTTCGTATTAATCACCACTAATTACTTATTAATCTATTCAAACCATATCAAAAATAAAAAAACAACCACGGATATTATAATTACAATTCTTGAATTAAAATTATAGACTCAATCTATTGGGGTATCCAATTCCATTAATATTTGAACAAACTCTTGAATTTCTGAATCAAGCTACCTCTCTTATCTTCAGATTCAGGGGAGTGTGGTTGAAACGTGCCCGGAATCTTGACATTAAAATCAGAGTAGTGCTTGATGTTGGTGGATGAGTTGACACGCGAGTGGACGGGAGTTTCGTCGTCGTCCTCATCTTCCTCTTCGTCTTCTTCGATTTCTTCGTCGACGTCATCATTCTCGGCATCGATAAACTCGTCGTCGTCCTTATCAATCTTCTCAAAGTGCGATTCGGGTTCGCTGACGGCGGCGAAGCTCGATTGTTGGCTCAACTCGCCTACGACTTCGGTGGAGTCGGTGGACAAGATATCGGAGTCGTGCAACCCTGTTCTGGCCGACATGAACGATTCGTTCATGTTTTCCTCGTCATTGTCGATGGGATCCAAGAATGGTTTTTGGATCGAAGGAGTGACTGACGAAGGTAAAGTCGAATTGGCGGTTCCAAATTCGGAGTTGCCAGACTCGGCCGATTTTGGTAAGTTCGATTCCTGGGGCAATGGTTCCACGAGCTCAACCTTGGGTTTGAACTTGGTGTCAACCGGCACGGCAGAGTCTGATTTCGCTGCTGGTTCAAAATCGGATGTGTCGTCGGCTGGCTGGGACTTTGTCTCGGTTTCTGGAGCTGCTGGAGCTGCAGATTTCTCAGTGGTTGTCGATTCTACCTTATCCTCCACCTTGCTGGATTTCCTGGACAATGGCATTGAGAATTTGGTGGTATCCATATCCTGGGTGTCAATGGATCTCGAATACACATCGGGGATGGGTGCATGAGGGGTTGCCACTGACTTTGCAGCTTCGGAGTCGTGGTTGATCTTCTCATGAGTATCCAATGATTCCGACTTAGAACTCTCCTGAGCTGGCGTTTCCAGCTTGATCAAGTTTGGCACTGAGTGTAAATCTACAGATTTGGTGGTGGGGGCAACCTCATTTTGTGGTTGCTCTTCCAATACTTCGTCTTGTTTTGGCAACTCTTGTTTCTGCTCCTCGAGCAACTCGACATCGATCTTGTCTTCCACTTGCGGGTCAGCCTTATTCTCGACTTTCTCGTAGCCGCCAATTAAGTTAGGAGCATCAGAGTCGGGTTGCGCGTCAACCCCCTTGTCAGTTTTACCTTCAACCTTCAGTTCTGGTTCAGGCTTACCAGCGTCTATTCCAATCTTGTTATTCTCAATGAACCCTTCCTTCACCACTTCGTACTCCTGGTACACTTGCCAGTCGCCATTGACAATAAATTTAAACACCAAGTCCTCATCGAATTGAATATTGAATACATGAAACCCGTCCTCGATGATCCCATTTTCGCCTTGCCAGTCGTTGAAGTTCCCAGCCAACTGCACAGCGGCGTCTGAAGCGGGATACTTGATCTGAAACCACATTTGCTAAAGAAGAACTAAATTAAACTGGAAGAGGTTGTTACCATCCGTGTTTTTCTATAAAAATAAATTAGGTTTAATATTTTCACCACATTGAACTCATCGGAAGTGAATATTCCGTAGACAACGGTGTAGATGCGATGCCTTCTACTCTTTTGAGCTTGGTTTTGGTACAATTGGTTGGTGCTGATGTTGGCTCCACCAGATTCCAAACCTCCCCTACGCTCACTCCCCAATGATTCAGAAAATATTGATAACACCACAATGAACAATAAATTCACAATAGATAACCCATTAGAACCAAGTCTTTTCGAGTTTGGTAGGTGGGTGTAGGTCAGAATTAGTATCTGGTTATAGTTGGCATAATTTAGTCGTCTTTGTTATGATTGACATTGGGCGTATGATGAGTTTCCCGTTTAGTATACAAAGTTACGATAAGGTTACTGGGAATAATTCACCAACTATTGGCAAATTGTTTCCAATATTGGTTTGAGGTGGGTGCAAATTAGACAATTTAGTTGCTTTAGTTACTTTATAGCAATCGATGGGTTTGGGCGGCATACGATAAGAGTATATGCATAAAATTAAGCCTCGATCTAGAGGTTTGGTGGGTGGTACTTAAGAGTTAAGAATAGAAGGTTGAGTTACAAATAGTTACATCCATTTTCATCTCGTTATTATTAATGCTCTCTATAATTCTATTAATTAAAATGTCTAACCCTTACCCATGTCAAAAATATCGCCAATAACCTATAACCAACAAAACATGCAATCAAGCCGCCAAAGTAACCCCCGAAATTGATATCCAACTTGTAGTACTCCAACACTTTCGCCCCCGTGTTCAATTGACACTGCTCGACCGAACAGTCAAACACCTGGTCCTTGAACCCCAACACCGCACTCAACCCCACCGCATACTTCATGGGGTTGATATAGTTGATCACCTGGAAGAAATTGGGCATGTAGATACTCATGGTACCACCCATGAAGATCGCCAAGATAATAATATTGGTTAAAATATTGGTGGCAACCCCCATATGGTCAAAACAACTCTGCACCATTATACCCAACGACTCACCCGTGTTGAGCGACATGAAACCAGTACAAAACATGGTAAAAAACATGGCGGCGTTTCGAGGTAACCCAACGCCAAACACAATCAACACAGCAAAGAATATTGTGGGGATAATCTCAGTGGGTAACTCGTTGATGAAATAGGCAATACTAAACTCAGTAACCCCATATATCCCATCACGATACTCCTGGTAAAACAAATTCTTCTGACTGGGGTACACGGAAATATTACACACCAATCCGACAAAATACAAATTCAACACCTCTTGAATCAACCCCAACCGATTAGCAATCCCATCTTCAGTGTTTTTCAAAGGCGCAAAGTAAATGGTGTGGACTATAGTCAAGATTATTGTCTGGGCACTCCGAGTAATAATCATTTCTCGGTCTCGATAGGTGGAAATCATTTGACGCTTCAAAATTGTTGGTAATGCAACCACCATGGATAATCTCTGGTGATAGTATTGTCTGAAATTGAAATCGCCAGTAGTTATCAATGGCGCCTTGGGTTTGGTCGACCATTCATTCACTAATGTCGACACTCGTGATGATACTACCAGTAAATCCTCATCTAAACCGCCACTTATCAAATCCAACAAGAAATCGGCAATGTTGGAATCTTCTTGCTTGTGGTACCCTTTACTGGACATGTACCCTTCAATGTTGGATGTGGATCCGTCGTAGATAACTCTCCCGCCCCTGGCTAACAATAAAATCGACCCAAAGTTGAAAAACATCTCGGAACTTGGTTGATGGATCGTCAAGATAATAGTGGTATGATGCTCTTCGGCAACCTTGTTCAATAAACTCAAGATTGTCACCGCGGTCTTGGAATCCAATCCCGAAGTAGGCTCATCCAAGAATAAAATTTTGGGTCTCGACAAAAATTGTACAGCAATACTAACTCGTCTCTTTTCACCGCCCGAAATGCCCTTGAGGTATTCAGACCCAATCAATGTCTCAGCGCAATCGCTCAACCCCATCTCCCTGATCAATCTGTTGATGATTTTGGGAATTTGATCGTGTTCTTCCACTGGAATTCTCAATTTGGCTTGATAGTATAAAGTTTCGCGAACAGTTAATGTGGCCTGTAAGCTATCATCGTGTTGCGTGACATACCCGGAGACTTTTCTCAATTGTTCTGGGGTAATTGAAGTGTTATTCAAGGTGATGTTCCCAGTGGTTTTCAATGACCATTGGCTGATTCTGTTGGATAAATAATTCAACAACGTTGTTTTACCAGAACCAGATGGTCCCATAATGACATTCACTGATGATGCATCGAAAGATGCACTGATGTCATTGAGGATGACGAAATCCTTCTTGGCCAAACTAATGTTCTCAATATCAATACTAATACCCGTGATTGACTCCTCTTCATCATTGGACATTGGACTCTTGAAACCTGACATTTCTGGTTTCAAGGTTAACTCTTCATCATGGTCTTCCTCGCCACCAATCGTGTTCTTTCTAGTTTTGGCAAATTTAATGTCAAAATTTCTGAAATAAAGTAAACCAAAGGCGATAACTTGGAACCCGATAAACCAGGCAACAAGAATTCCTATTGGTTCGCCAATCCAGTTTTCGGGGAACCCTAAAACTGCCAATTGGTGATTACCAGTATATTCGGCGCAAAGCGCTTCCTCGTCAAAAGGACAAGCTCCCTCCCAATCGGTATATTGGTTGGAGAGGATGGCCCCAAATGCGTACCAAAAATATGCGACGTACTTAGTCCATCTAACATAAACGGGCATGGTTCTCGAGTTCACAAAATAACCACATGCTGAATTTTGTAATTGGTAAAGTGCAGAATAGATTAATGCTCCAATCCCAAATTCTTTGCACAGTGTGAAAATCAATAACGACAAAACCATTCCCAAAAGCTCAATTAACATAGCAACCACAATGTAAATACCTAAGTAAGTACCACCATCACGTAATCCCCACATGAAGTACGTTATTACTGCAAAAAGCACTGCCATTGGTCCATCTTCTAAGAAGAACTTAGCAAATCTTCTCGAGATAATAAACCCAGGAGCGGAAACATAACCTTCTGAATATTCTCGCAAAAAGAACTTACCGTCGGTATACCACAATCTTTCCAATTCGTAAAAAGCTGGACAGAATCCCAAAACTTCCAACATGACATATAACGCCGAAGTGATCGAACGTATACCGGCTAAATCAGGGTATGGTTCAAAAAACATCCAGCCGCAGGTGATTGCCAATAGTATTGACCCCCCGTTGAGAGCCAAAAGCGACATCCAATCGCGATATGTGAGAATAAATGATCTTTTTGTCAATACCACCACTTCTTTCCAAAATGGTATTGGATAATGACGTTTGAATAATGCTAAATTTTTTTCAAAAGAAGGTGCTGACTCCAACTTTTGTAATACTTGATAACGTTTCCAGTCATCGACCAAGTTTTGGATTCTGGATTCTGTTTCCTTCTCTGCGACCAATGTGGTGGTATCTTTCACGGAAAGGTCCATGATATATTCAATGGGGTTGCCATATATGTCTCCGAAATACTTGGACGAGTCATCGAGGTTTCCATAGTAGACTAATCTACCACCTTTAGTCAATAAGCAAATCTTGTCGAAAAATTCACAAATCTCGGGTCTTGGTTGATGGATGGACAAAATGACTGTCAATCCCAAGGTTGTCAATTTCTTCAATTGTTCGACCAACTTCAAACTACTCGATGTATCCAATCCAGTTGTTGGCTCATCCAAGAAAAGAAGCGAAGGTCTTGAGAGGAGTTGTATCGCCACACTCACTCGTCTTTGTTCACCACCAGAGAGGTTGGTTTTGTGTGTAAAAGAAGCAATAATCTCTTGTTTTCTGTGCGCCAACTCCAACACTTCTAGTAAAGAATTGACCAATTCGACTTTTTCACCCTCACTCACATGAAGACCCAATCTCAAATCGGCTTGAAACTTTAGCGTTTCAAATATCGATAAACCAGGTAAGAAAGTATCTGTTTGTTGCATGTATGCATAGTTTATTGGCTTGTCGATGCCATATATTATATTCCCATCAAATTGTAATTTTTTATTTGTCACATTAGTTTTTTGCGAAAGAACATTGAGTAATGTAGTTTTGCCACTACCAGAACCACCCATAATCGCCATCAAACTGCCCGCAGGCAAATCAAAGGATATGTCATTTAAAATGGGGTTCCCATTTGACTTCACGGTTAAATTACGCACTGATAAGCCCACCGATTGCTCGGCCCTTAAGATCTGTTCGCTTCCCATGCTAGCTGTTGTGTTTGTTCACCTTTGTCAATTTCACTTCTTCCATTCACCAGGATTTCATTCAATTTAAATAAAAATCATCAGAAATTACTGTTAAAAACGCAAATCAAAAGGGGAAAAACGCAATCGAAAAAGAAAAAAACGCTTTGAAGGTTATGAGGCTTATACGTAGGAAACAGTATACGATTTTGCAGCCAATTTCGTCATTGATAATCAACATCACTGGCAACAGAGGCAGCTAACGGTCATGTTATGCTGGATTACACACAACTTGGAGATATAGTGCTTACAGTTTTGCAACGCGGGTTGACAAATTTTATGGGCTAGTTTCCCCATACGTGCTATAGCCGTGTGTATTACTAACAAACTTACGAGTTCATCACTCAAACTTTAAATTAAGGACTTTGGTTTGTAATTGAGCCCGTTGTCTAGATCAATAGCTGATTAGTTTCAGGCGTTCGTATTTGTCGGTGCATGCATGTATCTGCGATAGAATCGCTTGTTCGTCGAGAGTGGCTTTGGGAATAAGCGCTTCGATGATTGAGATTTTGCGTGTAATTTTGGTGGTGATAATTGTAGGTAGTTGCAAGCTTTGCAAATAGTGCAACACTTCCTTCTCTAAATAGAGGTTGGTGAGTTTGAGGTGCATGGCCCGATAACACGTATCATAGGTGTAGTATATGGCTCCCAAATGATGGGCCCAGTCGGTTGGCTGATACGTGGGATTGGCCTGAAAATCGTGGTTGATTGTGTTAGTAATGATGTGATACATTTCCTCGCGAGTGTAGTATTCATAGCGGGTGTTTGCAGGGCCAGGGCGGTATACAAGCTTATTTGTTTGCTTTTTAGTGCCAATCTCTAGCTCCATCAGCCTATCGTTGGCCAATAACAACAAGTACACGTAGTTCTTCAATTTGGTGGTCAAACTACCATAATCGATACAATAGTGTTGGCTAAACTGGTACCTGATGAATCGGGGGTCCAAGTACCCTGAATGGTTCAAAATTCTGGCAATTCGCACCCATTCGGCTTCTTCAGTAGCAGGGTGGGTGTACAAGAATGGCAATTGGGACAACGCCAAGTAGATCAAGTACGATTCCCGGGTGTGAAGTTTGCGCAAACAATGGCGTTGAGACTGCTTTTGTTTGATGCTGGTGATTTTATGCTGTACCAACTCGAGTTCATGATGGAGCTTTTGTTTCGATTTGGCAATCATTGCCTGTTCAAGCTCTTCGATCGTGCCAAAAAAGTGGCCAATTCTTGTGGGGATATCATCCAACCACGTACCCAATTTTGAATTTGCCCAGTTCACACCTATTGGATCAGTCATGTCATAAAATAATCAAAGTAGGGGCCCATTCACTTCCAATTCATGTTCGTGAATAGTAGGCCAAATATTAACCTGAACAAACTATCCAACACGCGCTCAGGACCAAGCAGAACAGAAACTTATTAATATGATCAACCTAGTACTACTTTTCACTTTTGACTCAAACCAAAGTAAGCCATTTCACTTTTGCAGCCATACATTTGCTATTGCAACCGTTATCCCGAGTGGGCCAAACGCAATTTGTCGGAATACGAGCCAACGATGGCGAGTGAATACCATGTAAAAACAGCAAAAACTTGAACTGGACTATACCTAAAATATGCATTCTTAGTCAACATTGTCCACACCATCGCCTTTAGTGTTCCCTTGTTGTAACCTTTGATTTGTTTTTGTGAATATAAAAGAATGCGTACCCCATTGGGAATAAGCGCATCAACTTTCCAAACCGGCGCAAACACCCAAATAGGCAAATTGAATAATGACAATCAGATTGGCAAATGGGCATTATTACCCATGACAATGGGCATGAATGCGATTGTTATCAGTAGTGGTGGAAGGGGATGTTGGCCATGTCCTTACATGTATTTTCATGTTTCTGCGGAGACTCTGTATTGTTGGCGCCAACAATAGGTTGGGTCGTTGTCGGTTTAATGTAAACGCCCGTGGTGGTTCTTGGAACCTGCCCATTACTCAGCAGTGGCAGTTTATTTGCTCAATTGCTAGAGAAATCGTTTGTAGCGAAGTGCTTAGTTTGATCTGGGGTGTGGTCGGGTCGAGATTGTGATACACAAACGAGCTCCAGCTCGAGCCAACTTTTCCCCTGAACGGCGGTTCAACTGGCGGGCTTGCTAGAAATGCTACCTGTACAGAATGAAATCTACACGAGCAATAAATAGCATCGTTCAGTTTCGTATATATGATTGATTGTGGACACAATCCATTTGTTGAATACAGCCCTTTTTACACGATTCAATAAGAAAACATACCAACTACTTCACATTTCACCTACAAAGTGATTTGTACATATATTTGATCTTCACAGAGTCAACAATTGTCTTGTACTAGATTTTTCATTGAAATCACTGGTACGATGTAATCAATTGAGAGTTAGTGAGTCGCAACAATCTGTAAAAAAAGACCCACAAACACTGTGTTCCAAATACTGGCCATTTCCAAACCTATACTTACTCACCAGTAACCATATATTGTTAAGTGGCTTTTATTCTGAGACCCACTACAACCGTGCCTTATCAGAACCCTTAAATCTCAATTGCAGTTCCTGTCAGTGAATACTTACTACTTCAATTCATCATACTCATAGCATCTTCATAAATATCACAGTTACAAGAAATGTTTGGGTGAGACGACCCGGCAACATGTACACGCAACCGCTGAATGAAAAGAAAGTAGTTATAACTCAAGTTAAACCCATCTCTACACCTTGGATAAAGTACTAGAGTATACCAATATACCAATATACCCTTATCTCTACCGCCTTTTCTTTTTCTACTCTACTTTTACCCTTCGTTTAGTTTTATAAGTTCCTATTTCTCATTTTGGGTGAATCCCATGATGCAAAATCGCGTCTAAAAAGAACAGGTGTACGAATTGACCAAAATTGGTTTGTGTGCAGGAAACTACTATCAAAAGTTGAAAAATTCCACAATCCTAGGAAATGTTTTGGTTGTAAGATTGCCCACACCACGATTGCACCGACATTTACGATCTGTCAGCCATGAGTAGAAGATCTAAAGCTAGCAGAGGCAACAGCAACGCCTCCATTGGGTTGTTGGACGAAAACACGGCCGTGCCCCAGACGTTTCTGAAGGGAAATGTGCGTGAGTTTTTAGTGACAACTCCACCATTGAACTTGGTCGAGAAAAGAAGCATCCAGCCGAAAGAGTACATCTTGTTGGGGATCTTGTTGTTGGCGTCGGTCTACGTGCGAATCTTTGACTTGAAAACCCCCAACTCCGTCGTGTTTGACGAAGTGCACTTTGGTGGGTTTGCCAGAAAGTACATTTTGGGTAACTACTTTATGGACGTGCACCCTCCCTTGGCTAAAATGTTGTTTGCAGCTGTGGCCAAGATTGGCGGCTTTACAGGCAACTTTGAATTCAAGGAAATCGCCGACATTTACCCCAGCTCCACCCCATACGTATTGATGAGACAATTCCCAGCCGTGTTGGGAATCGCAACCGTGTTCTTGGCTTACTTCACCATGAAACAATCGGGAGTAAGACCCATCATTGCCTTCCTCACCGCATTCGTCTTGTTGATTGAAAACGCCAATGTCACCATCTCGAGATACATCTTGTTGGACTCGCCATTGATGTTCTTCATCGCCTCGGCAATCTACGCTTTCAAAAAGTTTGAAATCCAACAACCCTTCTCCTTGGGTTACTACAAAACCCTCGTGGGAACCGGTATCGCTTTGGGCTTGGCCTTCTCCTCTAAATGGGTGGGGCTTTTCACCATCGCCTGGGTGGGGATCTTGTGTGTGTACCAATGCTGGTTTATCATTGGTGACTTGTCATTGTCGTCGCGTAAAGTTATCAACCAGTTCTGGTGGAGAGGATCCATCTTGTTGGGAATTCCCGCCATCTTGTACTTTGTGTTTTTTGTCATCCATTTCAATATCTTGACCAACGAAGGTGATGGCTCCGCCTTCATGAGTAGCTCGTTCAGATCTACCTTGAAGGGGAACACAATCCCAACCGATATCGTCGCCCAAGTGGGGTTGGGCAGTGTCGTCACCATCAAACACTCAAATACCAATGGGGGCTACTTGCACTCCCACGATCACTTCTACCCAACCGGTTCCAAACAACAACAAATCACCTTATATCCCCACTTGGACTCCAACAACAATTGGGTGGTTGAAGCCTACAACGCATCGTTATACGCCAATGACACTTTCGTGCCATTGACTGATGGTATGAAAATCAGATTGAGACACGCTACTACCGGAAGAAGGTTACATTCCCACGACGAAAAACCACCAGTATCGGAAAGAGACTGGCAAAAGGAAGCTTCGTGTTATGGGTTCGAAGGATTTTCTGGTGATGCCAATGATGACTTTGTAGTGGAAATGGTACCCGGCAAGAGCAAAAACTCAACCAACAAAGATATTAGAGCGATCGAAACTACTTTCCGTTTGAGACACGCCATGTCGGGTCACTACCTCTTCTCCTCCGAAGTCAAACTTCCAGAATGGGGGTTCCAACAACAGGAAGTCACTGCCGCTTCTCAAGGTAAAAGACACTTGACCCATTGGTACATTGAAACTAATGAAAACCCTTTCATCCAACCCGGAGACGAAGAAATCATCAATTACGAAGTACCTTCATTATGGCGCAAATTCGTGGAATCGCACCAAAGAATGTGGAAGATCAATCAAGGTTTGACTGAACATCACAACTGGCAATCAAGTCCTCAAGAATGGCCATTGTTATTGAGGGGTATAAACTACTGGGTTAAGGACCACAAACAAGTCTACTTGTTAGGTAACGCTGTTACCTGGTGGGCCGTTTCAATTAGTGTTGTTATCTTCAGTGTACATTTTGTTGTCTCGCTCTTCAGATGGCACCTCGGAAAACCAGTTGCAAATAACAAGGATGTCTTCAATTTCAACTATCAAACTTTCTCGTACTTGTTAGGTTGGGGTTTGCATTATTTGCCATTTTTCATCATGGGTAGACAATTGTTCTTACACCATTACCTTCCAGCTTACTACTTTGGTATTTTGGCATTAGGTCATCTTTTCGAAGTCGTTATTGCTTACATCTGTGGCAAGTCAAAACACGTTCAAAAGATTGCGTTTGTTGTATTGACAGTTTTCGTTGCTTTATCAACATTATTTTATGTCCAATATTCTCCATTAATCTATGGTACCCCATGGACAAAAACCCAATGCTTATCTGCAAAAATCATCAACGGTTGGGACTTTGATTGCAATAACTTTTACGAAACTTTGGCTGAGTACGATCAACCACCATCTGCCACCCAGCTTTTACCTCCACAACAAACTGACATAGGTGCCGTCCCAATTGTCAACCCCGGTGAACCAAATGAAGCAAAAGAGACTCCTGAACAAATCGTCGAGGAAGCCCATAAAGAAGTTCATCAATCTCCTATCGAGGAAGAACATGCAGAACCTTCGGAACCGGAACAATTAGTTCCTTCATTTGAAGATGAAGAGACTGCAACCAAACAAGATAGCGCAAAAGCTGATCACGTAGAGGAAAATGCTCAACAAGTCATGCAAGCTGAACCCATTGAATCAGTCGAGGAAATCGTCGACGAGAAAATCGTTGACGAAGTTCCACCACCTCAAGCTCAAGAGCTTCCTCAGCCAGTGGATGAAAATCAACAACAGGTGATAGAGAACATAGAAGTCCCTGTTTTGGAGGAGATCGAGCCCAACCCAGCTGTCTGATTTAGCTTATTTATAGCATCTTAACAGTTTCACTGAAAAATCTCACGTTTAGTCTTTTTACAAACCTGTACCATATTAAATGCCAACCAAAGAAACATTGGACTCTAAACCTTTATATTACATTTTATTGTAACCGCTATATACACAGCTAACAAAAACTAACGTTCACACAAGCCATAATATCGCTCTTCATAGCTATGAAAATTACTCTATAAATGCCCGACATCAAGTCTCCACTCGCTCATCCATATCCACATTCTCTATCGCTCTGCCTTTCACGTATTTTTCGTTTTTGACTTGGTCATTGATTTTACCAAATAAGTTTCTAAGGTTGTATGCCGATTTTGCTATCAATACCATAACCAAAGTCAAGGGCCAAATGTATACCGACTCTACTGTTTGAACGTCAAGATAAAACAAGATAGCAGTTATAGTCGAGGCCGGTATGTGCAACAATCCAAAGTTGGTCAAGGCTGGGTACAAGCCGCTAATCCATGGTAGTTGATCTGCTGCATGGTTGTTACCATTCATGGCTAACAATATGATGTAGTAAAATGATGGAACAATTGTCCAAAGTCCCGCAAAAAAGTGAATTATCAAACTTAGTGGAGTAATCAACAAGATCGCGCGAGACGGACCCTTCATATGCTCTACCAAGCTGTCTGCCCCCTCAAACGAATTAGTCAACATACGAATTGGATAATCGATACACAAGATGTGCACTGTTATAATCCATCCGACCCACAAAAACCAAGATAAAAGCGCAGCGGTCACAATCATGAAGTTACCAGCAAGGAAATTTCGAGCCATATCACGAGCACGTTGCATTCCAAGGTTCTCATCCTGTTGTGGAGCCTGCGCATTCACTTCGTTAGCTCCCGCACCACTCTCAATCTCATTCAATTTTTTATCAATCGCATACAATGCAAATAGTTCAAGCAAAAGACCAATTAATATGGAGCCCGCGTCAATCAATCTCCAATCTAAATCCTCAGTAAAGAAAGAGAAAAAAGTAACTGTTTGATTCAACACCCCTAACGCGGCAACCACCGGTCTTCCCAACACAATAGCCACCATAACTAAACTCATTATCAAAATGATTGCAAATACCCAAAGCAACATGATGAGGCCAAGACATCTGATCTTGAAGTTTGGTGGGCGATAAACAATCGTATATCCATTATCAGCATTGAGCTCCTCTTCTTCTTCCTCCGATGTTGGGGTTTCGTACCCACTTTTGCTGACTTTTGGTTCGTTTTTAGACAACAACTTATCATCTTTTGTGACCAGCACGAATAACTTTTTGATAAACTTTCGCGAAACTGTATCTTTATCAGGTGCCCGAACAAAGTTACCATTTGGTACAAAGACAGCCGTTACCTTAGGATTTTCCTTGAATAGTGACATAGCTTCTCGGTAAGTCACAGGTCTTGAGAAGTCGGGTGATCCAATCCCCAAAATATTGTGGAACACTGAGCGGTAAACAACATAACCACGCTCTTGATGTATTGGTCTGCCAATAATGAAGTGGGATAACCTAAGCTTATGGCATGAAATCTCAAAAACCTTCGTCCAATAGAGCCTGGTGTATTTTGATAATAGGGGCAACATTGCCGAGATTCTAGATGCAACGAGTGCAAACAACACGCATGTTGAAGTTGTTCTCAACTGAATTGGTAGTAATACATTGTATTCTTTGGTGGCGTTGGTCAAATAAAGAAACCCTCTCAACGACCAAGTTACACCTCCAATACCAATCAAGATGAAACCTGTGTAAACTTTCGCACTTAAATAGATTCTAGACAACTGTAACATCAACGGTTTGACAAGCGCATCATGAATCAAGTTTGCATTTGGATCATCGGGCGACCTAATGAAGAACAAAACACCTGGACGTAATATCTTGATTCTTACCATTCCAACAAATAATGCAAAGAACAACATGTATCCAGTTCCTTGTAACCAGTATATAAACACCTTGAAAAACGGATGCTGAAATGTATCATAGTTTGATGTAAGGAGTAACAAATAGGTTTTTGTCCCATTGACATCTTTAGTTAACAGATCCAAAAGCAAAGGCGCTAAGCAGAAATCCAACAATAAACCACAGTAAACTGGGAAGAAAAATATTTCAATCGCAAATATCAAGAATACCTTTCCAGTGGTACTGATTTCGAATAAAACTCTATAAATTTTTCGTGGAGTCCCCAAAATAGGTTTAGTACCTGCTACCAACGACTTCATGAATCGATACACCGAGTATATGATCACGGCATATCCAATTCCCAATAATATCACTCTTTCGAATAAAGAATATGGAGTTCTCGCTTCGATGAACAAATTCTCGAAGATAGAAATAGCAGGCGAGACAATGAATTGCACTATGGAATTAGAGCTTGTCTGAATGAAATTCGTGAACTCTTCACTGGGTTTAAAGTAGTCGAGACACTGTGCAAAAAAGGGGCCAAGTCGTTGAGTAATGTGAGTAGTAAGCCAATTGAGAAAAATATTCCAGCTTAGAGCGTCAGAATTGAAGATGTGACTGAAAATATATGTGTTCAAGAACTTCAGTGCTATGCTGATTATTGACACTACCAAGTTACCCAACATGTGAGGTATCAAGTAAACAACGAAAAGGTAAGCTGAGATGGCTACGTCACAGAGCAACATGATGAAGATCGGAGCCTTCAAGTTTAGGCTGAACCCAAACACCTCAAAAAAGTCTGCTACCCCACCGTTGTTACCCTCGATAGCAGCTGCATCGACCTCTTCGTTTCTTCGTGCAATCTCATCAGCTAAACGAACAATATCGTCACCCTCGTCATCAGAGTCAACTTCAACTTGGTTTACCTGTTCTATTAAAGGCTGTAAAGGTTCGTTTCGAATCTCAAACTGCGGGTTTGCTATACCATTGTGTCGTCCTTCATCTTGGTTGACAGTAGCGTCGAACGCAATCTCAGTTGGCTCTTGTGGGAATAGTGGACGCGGGTGTATATGGGCGTGTTCGGGCTCTATATAGTCCTGGTTATGGTTGTGATAGTTTTCAATGTGAGTGTCTGGTTCTTCGTTGTTGTCAGAATGGTCAATGATTTCACCATTATCATCATTGTGCGTATCATTGATGTTACCATCATAATTCAACCCTTGTTCTATTGCCCTTCTCAAATAAATTTCACGATTTACATTGACCCTCCCATCGTGAGTTCCGTTGACTGCATTGGCAATGATATCGATCCGTCTGAGATTTTCATTGGTATTGTCGTCCTCGGCCGCACCTTCATTCCGCATTCCGATAACAGCCTGTTGTAGCATATCGACCAATTGCTGCCTAGGCTCTTTTCCCACCTTCTTGAAGTATAATTTAATGTAGCCTTCATCACGTACCACCCACTCGTGCTCCACAAAGAGCGCCACATGGATTATGATGGAAATGAAAATATAGCGAACTCCGCTGAAGTATGTATGACTGACAAACGCAAAGAACTTGTATCTTGCAATTGCGAATGGCGACAGGTCACTGTTGGTAATGAAATCCAGAATATTATACTCCCCAAACAAGAGGGCATCTAGGAAGTTTGGATTTGCATTGGGCAAGCTACCGTCTATCGCCCAAGTGTATATCCTTCCCGCAAACTTCCAGTATATTGGTACTTGGATCAAAACACATAGTACGTATAACGTAAACGACGCTGTCTTCATCGATGACTTCACCATGATCTCAATGAATTTCGACCAGATAAACGATAATGGAATCCTTGTGGGCATGGATGGATCGTATATAGTTCTAAACTTGTAGGGGACATTGCAAATATCACACTTTTCAGTTGATTTATTCGAATGTTTTAGCCACTCTAGCAAGCAGTCTTGGTGGATATACTTGATCGATCCTCGACATTTACAGGGGTGCAATAGCGGCTGACTTGACGTGCCCTCCCCTCGACAGATCCGACAGGTGTTGTCTACGTCTGACATGGCATAGGTTGTTTGACGTCGTCACTATCACCAGTCTCTACAAATTGGCAATGGCAAAATGTTGCGATCGAGTCACGAGATTAGACCAGAATTAGAAATTGGTACAACTGAATAATTTTGGGTGGTTCTTTGAGTAGTTATGTATATAGTACGGTTGCTACGGAATTTGCAATAACAATAGTTCAATCCTTGTCAAATTTGGACAACTAGTTGTGCAGTTGTGACTGATTGTAGATAGGTAATTTTTGACCTACAATGGTGATTGATTGAAATCGACAGCATTGGAGGGAAAACAATCACAATAAAACGATAATTTTGATAGTGCATGCTGCATGGTTACTTGTTGATTGTGCAAAGTATACGTTGGGGTGAAAGTCTGCATTTGGTTGAGATACTTGTACAAGACTAGCTCATTCGATTCATGTCACTAATCATCACGCTTGGCTTTCTTTTTCTCCAACATGACATTACCGGTAACTTTATTCTTTCTCTTCTTCTTTTCTTTCAGGCTCTTGTTGTTGTCATCGTCATCGTCGTCGTCATCAGTAATATTCCCCTGTTTGTCTTCACCAAAATCGTCCAACATCTTCTTGGCCCGGTCGATTCGCAATGTCTGCTCATTGATATATTCGTATCTGGCCAATTTCAATGGATCGTTTCGTATAGCAAATGCCAAATCAGTCATTTTTATTCTTGATCTCCCTTGGGATTTGGCATAAGTTAATGTCTGCGTACACAAGTCCACCAAGTACTCTTGTAAGATATCTTCCAACGCCGCCACTGTAGCGTCGGACAGCATAGGTTGGTCGCCCATTCCATACAATAGCGTCTCGATATCTTTTTGAAAAATCCTCTGTTTTCGCCTTCTTTTCTTCATACCGTTCACCTGGGCAGATGAGTTCATCGTTATATGGTTGAAGCTGTTGTAGGGATTAGGCGTTGACATGTTGTCACCGTGAAAGTGTCGAAAGTTTGATATTTCAGCCAATGTTTTAGTCAGATTCGCGCTTGAAAGCATAAAATGTTGATGATATCACCAACGTTGTCTACACGTTATTCAATTGATGTCCTAAATTCCAGGAGTACCCATAACCAAGTACACTCGAGAATATATAAATAGTCTATAAAACCAATAGATTCATAACAATACAAAACAATAATACAATTATTGGGGCTCAACCTTACAATTTGGAGGGGTCTCTTCTAGTCCATTCCAAAATCAAGTCGTCCTTGGGGAAGATGGTGGCAAACACCTTGATCTCTTCTGACAACTCGGTTTTGTGATGAGTCAACTCTGCGTTCATGAGGAATTTACCCAACATGGCAGTGAACAACATCAATACGTAGTTTTGACCTAAACAGAGATGAGGACCAGTACCAAACACCAACCAATTACGCTTGTCTTGGTCAACAGTTGGGTTTTCCCATCTCTCTGGAACAAACGAATCTGGATCTTCATACACTTCGGGATCGTGCAACGCAGGGTAAAGGGTCGGGATCAACATGGCTCCTTTGGGTGCAGTATAAGTTTCGGTGACTGGGAATGGTTTCTTGACCACGTATGGCACCATAAGGACGGGAGGTCTATACCTCAAACATTCTCTCACACAATCGTGGGTAAATTTCATTTGGTTGATCAAGTCCAAATCCAATTTGACATTAGGATCACCGTTCCTGACTCTCAATTGTTCTTCTCTAATCTTAGCAGCAACGTCGGGTCTATCGGCGACGATTTGGAATAACCAACACGCTAAGGACGAGGAAGCATCTTGAGAAGCGAATAAAAAGGTGAAGATAGTTTCCGATATTTCTCGGTTGGAGAATTCTCTAATCAACAACTTTGATTCGGGGTCGGTGGTTTGTTTTTCTCTAGCTTGTTTCATCAAGAAAATCCATTCATCCATGACACATTCGGGTTTGCCTTCTTTTTCGTTGATGTGGACTTTCGACATGGCAGCACAGGCTTCAAAAATCTTCATGGTTTGGTCGGCAATCTGTTTACCGTACCAGGTCTTGGTGTAAGGGATGATGATGGGGAAATTGACCAATTCCAAAGCGGCGGTGATTTTGTAGTAGTTATCGGCGACCAACGCGATTTGTTCTTCGGTGATGTAGTCACCGCAGAAGGTTCTCAAGGCCAATGCACACAACAACTCTCTAAATTCGGGGAAGAATTTTTTGGGTTCGTCGTACTTGACGAATCGGTCCAAGTAAATGTCCATGTATTTTTCTTGGACGGGGATATAAATTTCCAAGGCTTGTTTGGAGAATAACCCATTCAACCCACGTCTGTAGTCGGTGTGGGCTTTGCCGTCCAAGAACACCCAATTGGTGGGTCTCAAGATCTTTATAGCGACATCAACAACACAGGGTTTGACAAATTTTGGCGACCCCAAAATCTTTCTGGCCAAGTCTCTGGTAGAGGCGATAACCACGAATTTGTGAAAGATTGACACACAAGACAACTCTCCCGACGCCCATTTCGACTGGTACTCTTCGAATTTTGGATTGAAAGACTCCAAAAATGGACCGATAACGGGCCAAACTTTGAATTTAGGACCGGCAATGCTCCCTTTGTTGAGCTGGTACGCAATCTGATCGTAGGAAAAGATAACCAAGATTAAGGCGAGGGTTATTTGTACCCAGGAAGTTTTCTCCCACAATTGGATAGCGGTCTCCACAACCTTACCAGCGTCAAAGTTGGTCACCTGTTGGATCAACGGCGTCGAGGCATTCACACTCATCTTAGCAAAAGGAAAAGAATTGTTTATGTTTGAAGTTTATGAAAATTTTATCGGTATATATTTTCGTGAGATAAACGATCGTTTATCGAAACAAGGAAATAACAAATGGGGACATACTCAATAGTAATACTACGCAAAACACAACAGAAACAATTGAGGCACAATGGAAACTGCTTATTCCGTTGATACCGATACAAGTTTGGCCCTCAACCATCAACTTTCGGATATAACTCGCTCGTATAGCTCGCTCGAGCCACATCGGTTACAGAACTTTAAACCGTTTCGGTGGGAATAAGCACACAAATGGATATGGTTATTGAAACTAGTGTCAATAATCATATCCACTACACTATCTCCTCTTCACCTTACCTGGTGGTGTTCAATTAAACCAATTCGATATATGTGCTTATTAAGCACCCGCGTTAGGAAATGAGCCGCACTAACTCGAATATTTCGAGATGAGTTGAAGAGGTGCTCAAACGGTAATGGGGAAACGTAGCAGACAATCAGAGGAGAAGCGGAAGAAGGACCAAGAAGCGAAGGATGCGTTACTTTCAACGGGAGTGTTTGGACTCGGTGAAGAAGATGGGGATTGGGAACTGGAGGGGGATGAGGATGGACCACAAGAAAATGGCAACGACTCAGATGAGGAACAAGATTACGAATTGCAGCCAAGACTGACCAAGAAACAAAAGATGGTTGAAAGTTTGCCGATCAAGACCGCCGACGGAAAAGTTGAGCGAGTGATGAGAGTCGAAGATGAGAAGGAAGAGGAGATAGAACCACAACTGGAACCAGAGCCAGAACCCGAAGTCGAGGAAGATGCTGACGAGGAAGTTGATGAATATGCCAACTTAACTCCTACGGAAAAGTTGGTACAAATCAAAGAAGACATTGCTGAATTGGCATCAAAGTTGATTGAAGATCCCGAAGAGAACATATCGTGCTTGACGAGATTGAGAAAGATGTCGGAATCGAAGAATGTGGTGAAATGCCAATTGGCAATAATGGCACTAGTGCCCGTGTTCAAGTCATTAGCACCGTCATATAGTATCAGACAGTTAACCGATACCGAGTCTCGAGAAAAAGTCAGTCGAGAAGTGCAGAGACTAAGAGTGTTTGAACAACTCTTGGTGACAAACTACATGGCCTACATCAACAACTTACAACTCATTGCCAAAACCACGTACTCAAACTCCCAAAATAACAAGAGCATCACCCCAGAACAAATCAACACCGGGATCTTGGCATCCAAAGCGGCGTGTGAGTTGGCCAGCTCGCTAAGACATTTCAACTACCGTAAAGAAGTCTTGACGGTGATCATTCGAAGATTGAATAAGCGTCCCAATAACGAACAGGATCTCCCCGTTTTTCAGAAATGTATACGAACCTTGGAAAAGTTGTTGATTGAAGACGAAGAACACGGGGATATTACTGTTGACATCGTCACCATATTGAGCAAATCTATCAAAGACAAAAAGTATCGTGTTGACGAATCGGTGGTCAACATATTGTTAAGTTTATCTTTGTTACGCGATTACGACCCCAATAACAATAAAGACGAGTCGACAAAAACCAAATTAAAGAAGAAGGACCGAGTGCATTTGTCCAAGAAAGAGCGAAAAGCTAGAAAGGAACGTAAGGAGATTGAAGAGGAATTACAACAAGCCCAACAAGCCATCACGGTGGAGCAGCGAGAAAAATACCAGTCGCAGGTGCTCAAGATGGTGTTGAAACTATACTTGGAGATCTTACGCGAAGGGTCGCATTCGAATGACAATACAAACGATGCCAGTTTCTTGATGGCAGCAGTGTTGGAGGGGTTAAGTAAGTTTGGATCAATGGCTAACTTTGATCTCCTTGGTGACTTTTTGGAGGTGTTACGAGAGATTATGTTGGATATTATCGAGGAGCATAAATTGGAAGGTATGTACGATGGTAAGCAGTTGCGAACTATATTGTTGTGTATTGCCACTTCGTTTACCTTGGTTTTCAACCACTCAGCATTAGGAAAGATTTCTATGGATCTTTCCAAGTTTGTCAATGTGTTGTATGTCATACTTGCAGAATTATCCTTGGACTGCGATTTGGAGTTGAGTCACAAGACTTTGCGTCTAGCTGACCCGTTGACTTTACAATCGGAAAAGCCATCAGTCAACGTGTCGACCAAGTCTGAGTTATTGTTGAGATGTCTCGACTCCATATTCTTCAAATCTAGGAATGGTACCTCCACTAGAGCAACTGCCTTCATCAAACGATTGTACATGGCGAGCTTGAACACCCCTGAAAAGACATCGTTGGCCACTTTAAAATTCATTGGAAAACTAATGGCACGCTACGATGAAATCAAAGGTTTGTGGAATACTGAAGAAAGAATCAATGGTGAAGGTACTTACATTTTGGGACTCGAACGATTAGACCGAGAAGTGGAGCTTGAACGTTGCAACAGTGGCGCCGCCACATTATGGGAGAATGTATTACTCGATAAGCATTACAACCCATTAGTAAGAGATGGTTCACGATCATTGATGAAAAACAGTAAAGAAAGGAAGTAGAAAAACGCTATCGACAGTTTATAGAATCATAGATAATACTAGCACCCACTTCTATCTTTGCTATCTCGCAATTTTCCTCGATTAACTCGCCATTGTTCTCGTCGTCAATGCTGTTTCCTAAAATCGGCGATGACTTTTGTCGCGGCCGCACAAGTGCAAATTGGATTTTTATCTGATCAACCGTCAGTTCGAATTGATTTTGCCGAGTTTGATGGACTAAGAGATGGGACAGACTCAACTAACAGCACAGGTGGATGAGACAATGGCATTTGGGATAGTGGCAGGATCAATTGTGGTGGTGATTGGCATTTGCTTTGCGATCTACAAAATTTGTCTCGATGACGATGACGAACATGAGTATACATTATTGGCAAACGATAGTTCGACTCATGATATACCCCGAGATTTTTTGAATGACGAAGAGAGCTTGAGGTATTTGGCGGATACCTATGATTTCACTCACTTGTCGCCAGAGGAGCAATCAGCGTATTTGAAGGGCAAGGAGTTCACAGCTAATAACCCACCAAACTACCACCACGCTAGAGGAAAGTCGCTCACTGCCGAAGACGAGGCCATTATTGAAGATAGAGGTATCAATGCCTATTACTTTGATCAAGAGGATACCATAAACCCCAGGTTTATCGTGGGAGATAGAACCGATATCGATTTCATGAACAACGATGCACCGTACTCCACTGCAACTGCAGTGTTGAACTACGCTTTACCAGTGAAGAGTAGAAACTACTCTGATACGGTGTATTTCGAGACCAAAATATTCGAGTTTGTCGACACCCCCAATAGTCATTTCTCAATAGGTTTGGTGACAAAACCATACCCAAATGCATTCAGATTACCAGGCTATAACAGCTTTTCTATTGGCTATGAGTCCACCGGCAATTTGAAAATCAATAAACCGTTCCCAACCCCATTGCAACAACATCAAGGCGAGAGAAGCGAATATAATGCCCTTGTTTTACCTCCGTTGAGCCAATCCGATGTGGTGGGTTTTGGCTATGTGGTTAGCACTGGGACAATATTCATAACCAGGAACGGAAAGAAAGTATTGGACGTCATGAAGGGATGTTTTGTAGATATGTTCCCCGCGGTTGGATGTTTTTCGACCAATGCCAAGTTTCAAGTCAACCTAGGTCAACTGGGATTTGTTTGGATTGAAGCTAACGTCAGAAAATATGGGTTCGTTTCTACCAGTGATTACAAAAAAATAGCTGGCGAAAGAGGTTTAGCATCACTACCTGAATACGACAATGCCGATACCGACAAGATGTTGGCCAAAGGTGACGATTTACCTCCAAAATACCCCGATGAAGAGTTGGACTTTTTTGGTAGATCAATCGTGAGAGGATCGTCATCGAAGCAATACCGATCTCGTCACCAAGCACCCCAAAGCACTTTCGATTCTGAGAAGGAAGAAGTGGACAATGAAGAAGAGAAGGATAGCCTTAACCGCCTTAAAAGTAAAATCACTAACGACCCGCAAGAAATCATGGATTTGCGCGAACGCATCTATGAACAAAATGTGCAGAATACCAACGAGTTCACCCCATTAATGGGAAACACGCCTGATATTGATTATGCTAGTGTGTTGAATCAGGACAAGAAGACCATAAAAAGCAATGACAAAGTGGATAACTCGATCAACTCTTCCAAAGCCGATGTTTCAGTGCAACAAGAGTTACTGGAGGCTGAGACTCACAATGTTACAACACCACTCGGATTGATCGATTCTGATGAAGTTGGTGCTTCAGTGCACGATGAGATTGCTGAGAACGAATCCAACCAAGTTCAAACCGCTGCTGATTTGATTGGCTCGGACGAGGTTAGCAATCTGTTTGACAACGAGCTCGAAGTAAATGCATCCGATACGGTCTCTAACGCCGTCAACTTAGTTGATACTGATGCAGTTGGCAGTTCGATCGAGAATGAGATACAAGAGGATAGAGACGATGACCCAAAAACTAGCACTCAGGCTGAGAATTCCAACGATACTCAAAAGATTGACCTTGAAACAGACCCGGCACAACCAAACAATGTTCCAGAAGGGGATTGTCAATGTGAACCTGCCAAGGTGGATTCTCCACAAAAAATTCAATCGAATGCTAACTTAAACACATCCAACGACGAACACACCCTATCAACAACTGCAACTAAATCTAGCGAATCTGTTGATGATCAATCTAAACCCTCCAATTGTACTGAACCAAATATCAGTGTATCCGAAGTGATTCCCAATGACGCCGAGCCTATCACTAGTGTTGACCACTCAACTGTCGAAGTGACAGACGGAACTGCTACAGTTCACGAGGATAATACCCAAACTTTGCCTGAAACAACAGTCAAGGCTTCCTCTCTGAAGGAGCCTAGTCCTACTACTTCTTCCTCAAAGAAGAAGAAAAAGAATTCTAAGAAGAAGAAGAAAGGCAAAAAGTAAATAGATAACTACATAGGTAACCACATACATTTTTACCATTCATAATAAACATTGCATTATCAATTGAGGTATTGTACAAGCCTCCGACGTCAAAAACAATAAAAAAAAAACAAGCTAGCGCCGCCCGGTTTCGATCCGGGGACATCAGGGTTATGAGCCCTGCGCGCTTCCACTGCGCCACGGCGCTTGTTTGATTACCATTAAATTTTTCCGTAGTATCTATATAGCGTCAACCCAAATTTTGACCCATAACCCGATTTCTAGGAGCACCTACAAGTGTTTCAGCCGTGTTCAATATGCTTCTTTTAGATCAGGTTGAGTTTTTTTCTCTTATTCAAGTTATGCATGCAACTCTTTGGTCACTCGACTCAATGGAGGTAAATGCCAGAATTTTATAATTTTGCAAAATTATGAGACTTCTCGAACCATCCCGACTTGCATAATTCATCTCCATCCAGGAACAGCACGAGGAAATACCATTAGAATCAAGCTGTAAAATAGCCTTTCTTTCCATTGTAGTCTATTACATTACTAGAAACTATTACTTTTGGTGTGATGTTTTCATCAAATCTTGTCGTCTATTTGGATACGAACTATATAACTTGAACTTGCCACGTATAATACAAATCGCTTGAAATCAATAACAAATAACTAACACTAACAGAATAAAATTGTGTTTCCTCGAAAAATATCATACAAATCTATGCCAGTGATTGATCGTGAGTATGGTTGACATTCTTCATAACCCAAGCGAGTTATAATCTATAAGTCCAATGTCAAGTGTGTAAATTGATCGTAAAAATCATTTCTTCTTCTTGTTCCCATTAACCCTGATCCCTCTGATTGTGATCCCGGTTTGTTCGACTGGAAATTTCCTGGGTCTTCCTCGTCTATCCTTCTTTTGCAATAGTTGCTTGACTGCGTCATCATCCAACTTCCGCAAATACGTCGGTTGTTCGTTTAATTTCGATATCGATTCGTCTTTGAAGATTCTGGCATCGTTCAATCCGCTCTGTTGCAACTCGGATTCTTTCAACTCTTTATTCAAGTGCTTGAAGTTTGGGTGTGACGAGTTGATGTATTCGTTGGTTGATGGATCTAGGATTAACTTCTTGGGTCTGCCTCGACGTTTCTTTTCGTTGAGTATTGGTGGGGTAGGTGTTTGCAAACCAGAGTTCACTTGTATAGAAGAAGAAGATGTTGACGGTTGTTTCTTGTGAGAGTCGGGGTTTATCTTATCGTCTTGCGGCAAGGCGATTTTACTCAAGTCATGAAGAATGTTGTGAGGGGCTGGCAGTTGTTGCAGATGATTCTGTTGTGATTGCTGTTGTAATTGATGGTGCTGTTGGTGGTGCTGTTGCTGCTGTTGCTGTTGATGTTGTTGCTGCTGCTGCTGAAGTTGTTGTTGTTGTTGTTGTTGGAGTTGTAGTTGTTGTTGCTGATGTTGGAGTTGCTGATGTTGCTGCTGGAGTTGTTGTTGTTGCACTTGGGGCAGCTGCTGAACTTGGGATTGTTGAAGCGGCAGTTGTTGTTGTTGGCGCTGCAGCTGTAGCTGCTTCTGTTGCTGTTGTTGACGTTGATTAAGTTGTAGCTGTTGATGAATCTGTTGTTGTTGTTGTTGTTGCTGTTGTTGTTGCTGTTGTTGTTGTTGTTGTTGTTGCTGCTGCTGCTGGTGCTGCTGCTGTTGGCCAAACTGGTTAGTTTGACTCAACTGATTCAACGTTGTCATTTGGTTGAGTTGGCCCAACTGGTTCATGCCCATGTTGACCCCCGTAATATTCGGAGTGGTGCTGTTCAGCGACTTAGTGTTGCTGGGGGTATTGGCTAGGTTTACTTGGTTCATATTCATGTTTGAAAGGTTCATTTGGTCCACCAATGAGCTCGACGCTAGTTGGTTCAAGTTCACCTGGTTGTTGACCATTTTCTGGTTGTGGGTATTCATATTGGCGTGGTAGTTGCCTTGCAAGTTTGCAAACTGGGATGAGTATTGATGCGGTTGTTGGTTCAAGTGATAGTTCATGTTTGGAGGTTGATTTGAATGATCGCCAACTGAAGCAGCTTGGGCCATGTTCACGCCAGTGTTACCACTACTATTCTGCCCTCTGCCGTTCTCGTAGAACGGAATTGGATGTAAGCTGGGTTGGTTCATCGACATTTGTCCTTGATTCAGTCTGTATAAGTTGGCGCTATTGCCAGCGCCGCCCACACTCGAGCCTTGCAAAGGCGGCATGGCCTTGTTCCGCTCGTCTGGGCCGCTGGAGTGCGCCGGGAAGGGTAGATACATCGCGTTGGTTTCGTCTGTGCTTTAGGTTTCTAGCGTGCAACAATTTTTGTTATGATGAATTTATTTTTATTTTTGACTGGTTTTATTTTCTTGCCCATTTTTTTTTTTTTGATGAGTTGAAAAAAAAACTTTTTTTTTGTCACAAAAAATGCGACAAGTACACGTGACATTTGTCCAACGTTTATTGATTTAAACTCTACAACTATACATTGGATACGTTGACATCGTTGCTGGGCACTTGGGAGAGTAACGACTGAGCAAAGTAGTCGACAAATTGTTTAGAGTCGGTTTGTTTCAAGTCGTATTTGACATTGAAAGACACATCAACTGTGGTTGGTGGTAGTGTAGGTTGTGTCGATTGTGTCGATTGTAAGGGAGTGGTTGTGGGCAAGTCCAAGAGTTCATCAAAGATATCTCTTGCTGGTGCTTGTGGTTGGTGGAGGTGGTTGCCGAAATCGAATTGTAAGTTGGCGATCTCGAAACGAGGTTTGTTGGGTGCTGCTACGAGCAATTCGTCGAATATGTCTTGTGGCGATTGGATGGTGGCTACTGGTCCGTTGTCGTACGATGGGAATGCGTGTTTGTAAGTCAAGATATTGGCGGATTTTATTGATTGTTGCGTAGCGAACTTGAATTGTTCGGGGGACAATTCGCCCAATACTCCTTGAAAAGCGACGCGGAGCACGTTTTGTGGTTTGGGCTTTTCGGCTGATGCATCAGCGACTGTAGCCGCTGCTGGTGCTGGCGTTTCGGGCTGTTTGAACACGATATTCGACAAGTCCAAGTGTTGTTTGGCGACAATAAACTTGGTAACCGACTCAATGGTGGTGGGGCTGATTTTGCCCAAGTATGCCAACACATCTCCTTTCAATATCCTCCCACCAGGACCCGAAGCTGGGATCGACTTCAATGCCTGTTCTCGCGAAATGTTATTAGCGTGTAACAAAATGTCTACTGAAGGGAAGAACTTTTGTTTGGGATTGGCCTGAGCAAATACCGAAGAGTCAGAACTGCTGGATTGCTTGGACTCTTGTTTAGGCTGTTGTTTTGTCTCCTGTTTTGGTTCTGGTTTAGTTTCCGGTTTGGTTTCCGATTTCATTTCCTGTTTCGTTTCCTGTTTCGTTTCCTGTTTCGTTTCCTGTTTCTGTTCTGATTGCTCTTCCACCTTGGGTCTTTCCAAGGTAGCTAAATCGTCCTCCGGCTCTGCCAATATGGCGATGGGCGAGCCCACGGGAATGCCCTTGTCGCCGTCCAGTTTTATGATTTCAAACAACTTACCGTCGTCTTGTGCCTCGACGTCTATGGTTGCTTTATCGGTTTCCACTTCCAACAACACGTCCCCTGCCAAGAACGAGTCTCCCAGCTTCAATTTCCACTCGACTATCCCACCTTCGGTCATGGTGGGCGACATTGCCGGCATGTTGAACACAGACGCGCCGTACCTGAGTGACGAGCTGTGCAACTGGCGGGCAAGCCCTGCTTTCACAATCGATCTTAACATGGTAAAGAATGTCAATTGCTGGGTGCTGAAGGTTGGTTTTCACCATTAGCGGTGATCGATTACCGATATGAAATGTCGCACTCGGAAAGGAGACATCCGGAGACATACAACAAGAAGAACAAGAAGAAGAAGAAGTGGACGTGAAGAGGACGTTAGTATACGGATAGAGAAAACGAAGAGGCCGAGGGTGAAGCGAGGGCAATAGAAATCTGCGTCGAGGATGAAACGTTGTAGAGAAGGTGATCCCAAGAAGATAGTGGTATACCTTGTCATATTGACTCTGAATGTTTATCCAATGCTTTCGTGTATCTTTGACAACAACGGCAAACAAACACAGTCTGATAACAATAATGATACGAACAATTACCAATGATACTTCTCTTGTGACATGGCTTTTGCGCGCAGTACCCATTTCTTATCCAAAAATATGTTTCTTTGACTTGAGGCCAAAACTTCAAACTTGTTTTAATAAAGTATACCTCTATCTCTCATCATTATCACCATCTCTGTCTTGCTCTGTCACTGTTTTGCTGTTACCCTTCAACAAAGTGTTTTGTAAAAGTATTTGACAGGTCACGTTATCTCTCATGTGATCTTCGAAAGTTTTCCAACCTGGCACCATCAACAGGTAAACTATAAGCACAACAGTCTAGATAAAGATAAAGACAGGCTCAACGGGATATATATTGTTGCTTTGTTATATGGACTGGTTATAAATGACACTACATGATATACGCGACAGATTGCGACAGGTGTTGCACATACTCAAGACATACGCCAGGTTCATTGGGCCGGGCCTCATGGTGAGCGTCGCTTATATGGACCCAGGCAACTACTCAACAGCAGTGGCTGCAGGCTCGGCCTACAAGTACAACTTGCTTTTCTCGATCTTTGTCTCCAACTGCTTGGCCATATTCTTGCAAATACTAGCAGCAAAACTAGGATGCGTCACGGGCTTGGACTTGGCCGCCAACTGTAAAGCTAACTTCAGCTTCAATACCAACATTGTCTTGTACGTGTTGACAGAAATCGCCATTATCGCCACAGACTTGGCTGAGGTGGTGGGCACCGCCATCGCCTTAAACATTTTGTTCAAACTCCCATTGCTCGTGGGAGTGCTCATCACCATCGTCGACGTCTTGGTGGTGCTTATGGCCTACAGACCCAACGGACCCTTGTTCTTCATCAGAATATTCGAGCTTTTCGTCACCGTGTTGGTGGCAGCCACCGTGGTATGCTTCGCCATTGAGTTGTACCAGGTGAGCCACGACTCCACCATAAACTTCAGCACCTGGCAGGTGCTCAAAGGGTTCTTGCCCAACAAAGACGTGGTCGACATGTCAGACCGCAAGGGCGGCAACGGACTCTACCTCTCGTTGGCAATCTTGGGCGCGACCGTGATGCCCCACTCGCTCTACTTGGGCTCGGGACTCGTCCAGGCACGGTTGAAGGACTTTGACATCAAAAATGGTCACTACAGAACTAACTTGAAGTCAATGAACCATCACAACCCAGAATTTGTTGCCGTGCCATCGTCACCATCATCGCCACCTCCTGCATCAGCACCAGCACCAGCACCAGCGCCCTCGTCGCCAACTACACTAACTCCAGTCCACGATGACGATGACGAGTACTACCGCCCGTCGGTGCACGCCATCAACGACACCATGAGCTACACTATATGGGAATTGGTGATATCGCTCTTCACAGTGGCGCTCTTTGTAAACTCGGCGATTTTGATCGTCGCCGGCGCTACGCTAGACCCCAAAAAATCAACGCGACAGAATGACGACGACACTAGCGATTCCGATGACGATAATGGTTACGCCAATGCTGATTTGTTCACAATATATAACCTATTGACAACGCATCTTTCACCCACAGCCGGATTCGTGTTTGCGTTGGCTTTACTTTGTTCTGGTCAGTCGGCAGGTGTCGTGTGTACTTTGGCAGGTCAGATGGTTAGCGAAGGGTTCTTGAACTGGAGCTTGCCTCCTGTCACCAGAAGATTAGTTACTCGAGCTTTGGCGATCATTCCGTGCTTGCTTGTGGTGACAATCTCGGGTCGAGAAGGTTTGGGGTCGATTTTAAACTCGTCGCAGGTGGTGTTGTCGTTATTGTTACCAGTGGTGACGGCACCATTGATCTATTTCACTTGCTCTAAACACATTATGCGAGTGCCTATTTTCCATCGCGATGGTGAAGACGACCTCATTGTTGATGAGGATCAAAATTCAACGAGGTTTAAATCGTCTGAACCAGCCATTAGATTGCAGGATTTGCGTAAATCGCACCCATGCAACTTCGAAGACGATGAAGAATCCGAAGCCGAAGAACATCAAAGATTAACAGGGTCGCAACCACCGAACTATGAAAACTTACAGATTGGAAGAAGTGAAACTCCCACATTGAACGACCCAACCACTGATCAAGAGACCGTCGAGGACGATGATTTCCGTGTAACTGGTTACAAAGATTTTAGCAACGGCTTCTATATGGCCATCATGGCAGTCTTGATCTGGGGCTTCATCACTTTTTTGAATCTATACTTAATTATAAGCGTGATATTAGGATACGATGTCCCATTATAATTCATTTGCATTGTATATTAGTTATTTATTGGGTTAATGCATACGGACTTATTACCAACATAAAATCAGTAAACAGTAACTTACAATCTTTGTTTTGACTAATTGAATTTCATTACGTATAAATTAATACATAGTTACCACATTGATGTTCTTAGAGTTTAAGCGTCATAAGTAGAGGCAGAGACGTCACCACCTCTACCAGTCCAGTTGATGTGGATAGCTTTACCAGCTTGTAATAACTCATTTTCAGCACCTGGCAATACTTTGAAAGTGTGGGCACCAAAGTAATCTCTTTGAGCTTGGATCAAGTTAGCTGGTAATTGTGCTGATCTTAAACCATCGTAGAAAGATAAGGCTGTGGTGAAAGCTGGTACGGGGATACCGGTTTCGACAGCTTTACCAATAGTAGTTCTCCAACCTTTTTGAGCGGTTTCAATAGCATTTTTGAAGAAGGGGTGGAACAATAAATTTTCCAAGTTTGGATCTTCTTTGTAAGCTTTAGTGATTTCACCCAAGAAAACGGATCTGATGATACAACCACCTCTCCACATCAATGCAATCGATGGGAAGTTCAAGTTCCAGTTGTATTCTTTAGCAGCTTCTTTCAACAACATGAAACCTTGGGCATACGAGATAATTTTGGAAGCGTATAAAGCTTGTTCTAAATCGTCAACGAATTGTTTCTTGTCTTTGATTTCGACTGAATCAGCAGTTGGGCCTGGCAAGATGGTTGAGGCTTTGACTCTAGTGTCCTTGATGGCAGACAAACATCTAGCGAAAACTGCTTCTCCAATTAAAGTGACTGGCATACCCAAATCTAAGGCATTGATGGCGGTCCATTTACCGGTACCTTTTTGACCAGCAGCGTCCAAGACTTTTTCAACCAAGGCTTTACCATCAGTTGGGTCATTGTAGTACATGATATCTCTGGTGATTTCGATCAAGAACGAGTCCAAGACCCCCTTGTTCCATTGGGCAAACACGTCACCCATCTCTTTGGAAGTAAATTTACCGTGTCTCTTCATCAAATCGTAAGCTTCAGCAATCAATTGCATGTCACCGTATTCAATACCATTGTGGACCATTTTGACGTAATGACCTGAACCGGCTTCACCAACCCAGTCACAACATGGTTCCCCATCGGTTTTAGCAGCGATGTCTTGAAAGATTTTCTTAATGTGGGGCCAAGCGTCTGGGTGACCACCTGGCATCAAAGAAGGACCGTATCTGGCACCTTCTTCACCACCAGAGACACCAGAGCCTACAAACAAGATATCTTTAGCTTTCAATTCTTCGTATCTTCTGTTGGAGTCTGGGAAGTGCGAGTTACCACCATCAATGATGATATCACCCTTTTCCAAGTAAGGTAACAATTGGTCGATGAAATCATCAACGGCTTGACCAGCTTTAACCAAGAGAATGATTCTTCTTGGTCTCTTCAAGTTGTCGATCAATTCTTTGATGGAGTGGGCACCAATGATTGATTTGCCCTTGGCTTCGTTAGCCAAGAATTTGTCAACCTTGGCCACAGTTCTGTTGTAGGCCACCACGGTGTAACCATGGTCGGCACCGTTAAGAATCAAGTTTTGACCCATGACGGCCAAACCAATTAAACCAAAATCACCACTGCCTTTGTTAGTATTCATATGCGACGCCAAAAGATTCAATCGTAACATGATGGGGAAGATGGCGATGTGTCAACGTATAACAATAAAATTTCGACAATACCTGTCTATTGTTTTATAGGGTGAGTCAAAATTTATCCGAATGGCCGAAATGGCTGATGATTTTCCAACCTTAAAAAAAAAAATGTCGCTCCTCCCCCACAGAACCTGATAATTTCCCGAGGTCTGCTTTCAAAAGCCAAGAAGAAGGGGACCTGTAGTGAGATGGTGATTCTAGCGTGCGAAATAGTACTCATTTACTTTTTATGTCTGAATCTAATTAGCCTCGCTTACCCCTTTAGTTATCGCCGAAATCTCGGATTTGTCAGGCTAACCGCGCACCAGAAACTAGCCCTGGGTGCAATTGGAAAATCAATCAGCCAAGAGTTAGCATGCGTATCAACGCTAGAGTACTATTTCAAGACATCAGTTCAACCTTGACCGAGTCGGGTTTAGGGCGATGCGACAATGTCGCCCCTTCTTTGGCACTAGCGAATGGAAGCAAAGAGGGTAGGCGGGCACAACCTTCGAACCACTATAAAAATAGTGGCTGCGTCCATATACCTCCCAATTGACATCCCTTAGTCTAGTTTGGATTTTCCTTCCCAGAAACCCATTTCAAGACAAACACAGTTCCACAATACCCCTGTATCAAACATGCTGACATCCTTATATCATCAATACCATCCTCGCATTGTTGAAACCCAAATCAATTTGAAATTTCACCTCTTTCAACCAATTACTAATTCCAATTGTCACTTCCAGGAACTGGAGCAGATACCAATTCCCCTATCAATCATGCAAATAACCACCATCCACTGTGTGTATACATACGTTGGAGCAGACATCGTTGTAGTTGTCTAAAAGATATATAATCGATAAGATTATTAATTTTGTACCACCCGTCGTCCAAATTTATCAAACCTGCCGGTTGTGAGCCTGGCTCCTGATTATGCGTATTTTTGGGCTCAGCTGCGTGCAGGATATCGGATTTTATTCCACCGGTGGGAACTGAACCAAGAACGAGAAGGGTGATAATTGGGAAGGAGAGGGGATTGTAGTTATGGAAGGTATGGAAGGTATGGGTGAAAGTTGTTGATAATTGGCGCTATCGTTTGTTAGCGGCACCGCCAATTTAACTCGATTGGATTTTGACATAATGTTGTTGCTTCACGTGGGATGTCGTTGAGTATCAAAATTGATTAGCGACAAATGTTGCGACACGCGACACTGATCCCCCACGAAAGTGGGGGATATAACCTTCTAATCAAACATATTTGGGGGAGTATACCCAAGTTTTGGGGGAGCACGAGCATGGGGTAAGTGGAATTGTCGAATTGGGGTAGGTGGGGAGTGGGGGATTAAACGCTACTGGGAAAGCGTGGTATGGTTGAGTCACATATGGGTAGTAATCACCTAGTTATTGACCATGCAAGTCTACTACCTATTTGCTATAACAGATGAATTAGTGATGAACATATATCTGGTATGTGTGTCGGCACAGTCCTAATTCCATTGCTGCGCAAGGGTTCGTTTGCATCAATGTGTCAATTTTGGTTGCAAAAAATTCGCACCCAAAATTCAATGTGGTACAAATCAAAAACTAACCCATACACGTTAACCCTTATTAGTTGCAAATGATTGTGACTAGTACTAAGTTCTCCTACGGGAACCCATCGTTCTTCAACGATTTACGTTACCATGACGCCGGGTCTTCTTCGGCCTCGTGGGATATTGAATTCGCGAAAACTGAACCAACAACCACTCCACCACCTACCGCCTCCACTTCGTTTCCCACGTCCAAGTATGTCGTTGCCACTGCTCCAGTCACCAAGACTAAACGCCAAGTAACTTCGGTTGTGACCAACCTCGTCAGTTCAAAATCACCATCAACAGTTGCAATTTGTGAAACCATTACTTCGTCCAAATCAACAACCACGGCCCTGGAATCAATCAAATTAATTACCCAAGTGTATGCATTGGCTAATGCTTCCATGTTTGCAAGCTTGGTCCGCAAGTCGTTGGCTAGTTTGTCAATCTCTCCATTAAGACCTTTGAGAACCCCAGTTTGCGAGGAGCCAGTCACTGCATGTTTGCCAGTTTGTCCAGTTGCTCCATCACCATCGTCTTCAACAACCGCAGTCTGCCATGAGCCAGTAAGTGCACCAGCAATCATCTCCATGTCCAGCACCTTCGACTCGGTGATTGTGATTGAATCAGACGATAAGCGAGTTGTGCAAGGATCGCCCGCATTCAATGCCTTTGTCAAAGTTATCAATCAAACCAAGCTTGGAAAACCAATCGACACTGTCAGTTTTGTTAAAGAAGTTCATGTCCGCGATTCAGTCACTTCCTTTGATCTCCCAATTGTTTCAGAAAACCCTCGCGAGCTTCAAGAGCTCGATCCAATTTGTACTTTCAATGACAACAAAGCAGTATCATCTGCCTTTGATTCATTTTTGAAATTAGTGGAGGGTAATGTGCCCCAAGAAACCGCTGCTACTGCACCTGTCAAGAATGTCAAACACTCAATTGCATTCTTACTCAATCCAGTTTTGGATGATGCTCCAATCGAAAATTGTGAATACGATTTCATTGAACCTTTGACTGCTTCAGTTGAAAAGACTGGCGTATCTCATTCGCAACCATTGCCAAATTATGAAAATGCCACTCCAGGTGCTGCTTTTTTGAAGCTAATTGATGATCAAGCACCAGCAGCCGTTTCAGCTGTCAAACCTATTGACTTCAAATCAACTTTTGGTCAAAAAGCCGCCCAAGTAAACATTTATGTGGATCAATCTATCAGATTCTTGAAACTCATTGGCGATTCAACTTCTCCTTTGGCGGATGTCACCTTGTTGAAAGCTGTTAATGAACCTGGCCAGGGTTCAACATGTTCCATTCATACCCACAAAGATGAAATTGTAAAAGCCGATTGGGGGCAGTCAAACTGTGCAAATTCAAGTCTCAAAGATACAACTGAGCTCTTGTCCGAAGTCCATGCAATTTCCAATGTCAATGCCGGTTTAGTTCCCAAGATCATGAATCCAATTAGCTTAATCGAAGCTTCGGCAACTTCAATTCAAGGACAGGTTTACTTGTCTTCATCACCTGAATTGGTTAGTGTTAAGTTGTTAACAAATTTGATTGGAAGCAAAGATTCAAATGCAGAGTTCATGTTAAGTGGTAATTTCAAAAAGTTCAGGAACTCATCGTTGGCTTCACCGGTTCCATATGAATCAGATGCAGACAGTCTTTTATCAATAATTTCATCAATCGACGAGGATTGCGAAGAAACACAATCACTCGTTTCCACTGATTCTTCAGCTTTATCGTTATATTCTCCATCCATTACAGAAGACGACGACTTCATCACAGATTACCTCGAGAGTGAACAACACAAATCTCAGACCCATTCAAGACACATTGGCATTGTTGGTATCAATATTGACAGATTTATTTGGGACTGTTTGACAATTATCCAAGAATTCTTATCAAGAATTCAAAACTTCATCATTGTCTTGAAATATCAAACTTATCGAAAGTTCATTCGAAACCAGTATTTGATTTTGCATGAAAAAGACTGGCAATTATCTTCTGGTGGAACTGATGGAAACAATAAGACAAATCCACTAGTACCAAGTGGACTCTTCGGGTCAAACAATCAATTGGTGCTTCAACTGTTTTACAGACCAGACGATCAGCAATTCGATGGAAGGACAACACTGCAATACGATCAAGAAGAACAGTACACAGAGCATTTTCCTCAGCAAAGCTTCGAGAATCAGTATCAGCAAGATCCACGTGAAGATGAGACTGCCCAGCTTTGTTGGCACTTATTGAATGAGATTTTTGGTTCCACTACCGCTGTCATATTTGGAGAAATAGAATATTATTGGTTGGTTGATGGTTGTCCAGTTAGAATATTGTGCATAGATGAAGATGTGATCGAATTTATCAATTACCATACTCAATTGGCTCAAAATCAGGCTCGATCTGAGCATAAGTTCCAAGGTTATCCACGAAGCTCAAGTTTCGGTGAAAGTTTAATTGCTGATTTCAATCCTGAAGGTGAAGATGATGATCCGGGTTTCAAAAAGTTTCAACATAGTTTCAACAGCGAGGAATACATATACAACAATTTCACATTTGATGATGACGAATTCGATTATGATATCAAATCATGTTTTGGGTCAAGCGAGTCGACCGTTTGATTTCCTTTACGTTGATTGATGAATTATCGTTTGAGGAAACATTGAAGTACGAAAATGAGTTGTATCTATTACTTATCCCAACCATTCACCACTCAATTGATCACCTAAAACAGTAATTGAACAAATCATTAGAAGAGCCAATAACAACAAATAATATAACAAAACACAATCATCAAACTTGGACCAGTTATTAGCACACTTTTTATAATTTAATATAGTAATCTTTAACAATTGTAGTCAAATTGAAACAGCTCAACATCATGACTCGAGATACGAACTAATATTTGGTGGTGCCTAAATTACTCTCCTTGGCCCTTCAGGTTTATAAGGGTCATTGAATAGCAACCATTGTAATACCTGAATCCAAACAAAATAGCTATTGGCTTTCCCGGTCACCTTGGCTAAAGCAAGTGAGCCTTCATTGTTATCCTCCAAACCAGCGACTCCACCTCTTCACTTTATCGTTGAAATTCAAACTACCAGCACCATCGCTTCGTTATTGTCCACAATAGCAACACCCATCAACGTTCAAAAGCTTTTTATCAAAATCAACCCAACATACTACCAAATCCACGCAAAACATTTTGCAGCATCAATTTTTGTGATCTAAATTCACACAATAACGTTGTTTTACTGCTGTACGCTAAAGAGAAACACTCAAAAGGGTCTAAAAACATCATCATTACCGTCGATTGATGTTTGATGTTTCTTACACAATTGTTGATCAACCGAAGCCGATGTATCCTATTTTATTCTGAAGTACACATTATAACACCTGATCCCTATACCTGAGTTGGTTGTCATATCCAAGACACTGCAATGCTAATGGATGATGAATATTCATCACATTCAACATTATCATTGTCGGCTCCACATCGACAAGTCCCATTTCACACAATAAACTTGGCAACCGCCATTGCTCCTACAAAACTGAGGCTACACAACAATGCTTAGTCACACGATTACAATTTAGCCAAGACTACTAGATTATCAGATCGACAGCTGCTGAACCATTAACGGATCCACACTTTGATAGGTACTAAGTTTTTTTGAAAACCTGAAAAAAAAAATGTCTCGGATGTAAACTTACAAACAGGGCATCGATTAGCACCAACAATTGGCCTAGCAAAGATCGTTCCATTGTCATTTACTTGCCGATTGTTCCATTTTCATTTTGCAGCTAAAACGTCAACTGAATTTTGCTACCATGTAATAAAAAAAAAAAAAGAATTATGAGGAACCTTCACGTGGTATTGGTTAATTTTGCAGCTAATTCCAACCTGATATATAACAGATGCTAGCCACGGGAATTTCAGGCGGATCAGCTCAATATTCACACCAGACGTTTGCAGGATGCCTATTTTAAGTCCACATGGTGGAAATTTACAAGATTTAGTGATTCGCGATGCTGGAATCAAGTCACAATTGCTCCAAGAAGCAATCGATTTGCCTAAAATCGTGTTAACTGATCGTCAATTATGCGATTTGGAGTTGATTTTGAATGGTGGGTTCTCGCCATTGACAGGGTTCTTGAATGAAGACGACTATAACTCAGTGGTACATGATTTGAGGTTAACTTCCGTCAAAGGTAAAGATGGTAAAGGCTTGTTGTGGCCAATCCCAATCACGTTGGATCTCGATGAGACCAGTGCCAAACAGTTGTCGACTTCGCAAAGAGTAGTGTTGGTAGATTTGAGAGATGAGACTCCGTTGGCCATTTTGACCATCGAGTCGATTTACAAACCAAACAAGACCGACGAAGCCAAGTTTGTGTTTAGAGGTGACCCAGAACACCCATCGATCAAGTATCTTAACGAAACTGCCGGTGAGTACTACATTGGTGGCTCATTGCAAGGTATCAACTACCCCAAACACTACGATTATATAGAATTCAGAAAGACTCCCTCCGAATTGAGAGCCGAGTTTGAAAGATCAGGATGGAGTGAAAAGAATATCGTTGCGTTCCAAACCAGAAACCCCATGCACAGAGCTCATCGTGAGTTGACTATCAGAGCCGCAAAAGACATTGGTGAAAATGGTCAGATTTTAATCCACCCCGTGGTTGGTTTAACCAAGCCAGGTGACATTGACCACCACACAAGAGTCAAGGTGTATCAGCAAATTTTGAAAAAGTTTCCCGATAACTTGGCCACTTTGTCCTTATTACCGTTAGCCATGAGAATGGGTGGTGATAGAGAGGCTTTATGGCATGCATTAATCAGAACAAATTATGGGGTGGATCATTTCATTGTGGGTAGAGACCATGCCGGCCCTGGTAAAAATTCCCAAGGTGTTGACTTTTATGGCCCATATGATGCCCAAGAATTGTTAGCCAATTACACTGACGAACTAGACATCAAAATTGTTCCATTCCGAATGGTCACTTACCTTCCCGATGAAGATAGATATGCACCTATCGATACTATCGATTTGAAAACCGTCAAGACTGCTAATATTTCCGGTACCGATTTGAGAAATAAGTTAAAAACTGGTGACGAGATTCCCGAATGGTTCAGTTACCCAGAAGTTGTTGCGATCTTGAGAGAAACCAACCCTCCAAGAGCCAAGCAAGGTTTTGCTATCGTTATTGACACCTCGTCGAGTAAGGTTGGTGAATACTTGGCATTTGCATTACAATCAACCTTGAATCAATTTTCAGGAGAACGTAGAATTACCAAATTAGATGGTAACGACCACAACGATTTTATCATTAACGAATTGGTGAAAGCAGGATCAGGTGTCATTGTAACCTCACCTCATGAAATCAATGAACACATCGTAAAGTCAGTAGGTCCTGGTAATTCTATCACTATTGTCATCAATGGCGAATCTAATAATGAGAATGGTCATTTTTCAGTTAATCAAAATAATGGTGAGTACGATTTGACTGTCACTGTCGAACAAGTGGTTGATTACTTGAAGCAACAAGGTTTTTATAAATAGAATTTTTTATAGAGAAAATATAGTCACAAAAATTGTTCAATCAATCGTAGTTGATCTACATTATATTAGTTTGTACCAATAAATAAGTTAATAATAAATAAGTAAAGTAATAAATAAGTAATAAATATAGTTTTTCGTAAGTTTTATGGTTCCCTATGGTTGTTATTGTTCATCTCCGATAAGTATACTGCTCTCTTCTTCAAAGCCTCTGCAAATCCTGTTGCGACTGGCCAGATTGGAGCATCAGCTAAAATCCGGATACCCAAATATAAGGATTTTATCGATAATTTTACGTTTCTGATTTCACCATTGATATCTTGATTTAACTTCGTGATTGCTTGATGATCATGCGATACTTGTTCTTTCTGTTGGAATAGCTCCGAGATTTTGATGACGTTGTGATCTTTGTTGATAGAATTGAAAACACCATCACTTTGATTTGTCAAGATTTCTGAGTAGGATGATTTCAATATTGGGGTTAATATTCTGTCCACCTTCAACAAAATCGACTCACACTCAAACCATTTCAATAAATCAGAATCTGTTAATGGGGCTGATTTTTGTTCGAGATATTGCACATATAAGGATATCAATATGATTGCAACCAAAATACACAATGTGAAAAATATTGGCGTCCTCAAGCTTGTCTGTTGAATATCGTAATTGATAGATTCAATGTTTAAGATCCATAATTTGATAATGTTGATACATGGACTCAAACAATTTTTCAAATTCTCCTGATTTGGTTCATTAACAATTATCTTGTCCAATTGAACATTCATATCTGACCATTGTTTGAATAAAATTGGATTGGTAAAGCATGTGATGTTGAACTCTATTCGAATTTTGCACAAAGAATGGAGTGGTAATATCAACTTCATATTATGTTTGACGTTCAAGACGTATTTGTTGTTATGATCAATTGTCAATATCCCTCCGTTGGATATAAACTTTTGCTCCCATACTTGCAATGATTCCAGTAATTGTGGTTTGTGATGTAAGTTCCAATTCATGTAATTGAAATTGTCTCCCAACAAATCTAATTCCAGTGCAACCCTTTCATGTAGGTAGACCAATAACGAGAATAAGTTCTCCATCGAGTAGTTTTCTTGATCGCCAAGATTATGGTTAGTCAAATATTTGATCAAATTAGTTATTGATTGACCGTTAGATATTTGGATTATGGTTTGGTTCGTCCCTGAAAGTCTTTCGAACCATTGGTGTGAATTTTCGCTCTTCCATAAATCCTCATTGAGACATGGGTTACCTGATTTCAAGTCATTATGATCAAAGAAAATTGGGACACTCACAAAACTGGATCTGATTATTTGTAGTAAATAAAAAACATGTAACGTTCGGATTCGTGATTGTGCCATAACAAAATAATCAAAATTGGACTGAATATTTTCAAAGGATGACGGTGGAACCAAGAAGTTTTCCAAAGGCTCGTTGAAGTTGGTTGATTTGATTAAACCAATCATGGACTTGATCTGTCTTTGAGTGATCTCAATCATATTTGTCTCGTTTAAAAACATAGAAATGAAAATATGCAACACCAAGCATTGATGTGCCATATGTGGTACTTTCTTGAATTGCAAATTATCCATCGTTATCTCTTTCTCGAAAAAATGTTGTATATGGTATTTGGAAAGATTAAACAACAATAATGAGTTTGACTGGTTGAATCCATATAATGCACCAATTGATGCCATCGACAATAACAAGGGGATGTTGTCATGATTCTCCGAACTTTTCAAACTTGGTAAATGAATGAAAGGGAAATATTTATCAAATTCGTTTTCGTACAATTTTAAATACTTGTTGAGCTCTTCGACTGGTGGAAACTGATTCACTGACAAATTAGATATGGCCAATATCTTGGAGTGCAATTCAAAACTAATGAATGTTTTTGAATCGTCGCAGTTATCTATTTGCTTCAATAAGTCGTCTTGTCTACCTTTGAACAAATTATTTATATCGTCGATGGAATGATCAGATTGGCTCTTCAATTCTGGCACGAATAGACTTGATGGAGTCCCAATAAAATTATCGTAAGGAGTATTGATCAACTCATGCAACCACTCGTCTGGATTATTAGGTTTGAGTCGCTTGTTATCGCCCAGTCTTTGTTTGTTAGGGTTGTTGGGGTTGTTATTTTCAAACATTTTCAACATATTCAAGTCAAGTGAGGATTCCACTTCGTAATCCATGGGTGTGGAACCTTCTATATGATGAGGGTGATTGGGGTTATTGAACTGGAATGAAGCGAGAACATTGTTGTAATTAACGTTGGAATTGTTGGTCACCGATTCAACAAAGTATTGTTGCAAGTTTTTGATTGACAACTTCTTTTGGTTCATGTTTAGCGAGTCGTTGTATTCATATTGGTATCCCAAATCTAAACCAATCCCACCCGACAACAATTCCTTGGACGTGTTTAAGTCATCGGACGAAAATTGGGGTGTGGTGTAAGAAGGTGCCAAGCTCGACCCTTCTTTTGCATAAGAGTTTCCTGACGCAGCCGAGAAGGATTGGTGTCGCATATTGAAGTGGTCTTGTTTCAAATTTCTCAAAATGTTGTGTTGTTGGTTTGGAAAAGCTGATTGACTGGGTAATGTTGCCTGCGCGGGGTAGGATGCTGAGCTTGATTGCATGCTATGGACACTTTTGTCGTCATCTTTATTGGGAGTCGAATTCGACGATAATTGCGACAAATGGTCATGTTCCTCTTCATTGTCGAAAATTTTGTTGAAATCTTTTGATGGTGAAAAAATTTGGGTTGGAGTTGAGTTTGGGGTCGAGTCGTCCTTGGGCAAGGGTGCATTTGCGTTGGTGTTGTTGGTTAACACAATGATATGATCATTTGGTTCTGAACTTCGTCTGGGCGCACCTTGGCCATTGGTGTGCAATTTTTGTTGATGTCGTAACACCAAATCTCTTCTGGCAAAGCAACGGCCACACGAGGCGCACTGGAACGGTTTTTCATTAGTGTGAGCACGTTCGTGTCTTTTCAAGTGCTCCAATCGAGCGAACGCGCGAGTACATATGGTACACACATGTGGTCGAGGTTTGTCGGTTTTTATCTGTTGTGATTTTTTGGGGATGGGTTGTGACGGTAACTTTGAAGTTTCGGAGAAGGAAGGCATGGCAAGTTAAAGATCTTGTCGTGAATCAGATTTCGTTATAATCTTCACCTATTGCTTGGTGCAACTAGATATGAGTCCAATCACAAAAATTGCCAAAAAGTTTATTGTTGGACTTTCCTGAAATTTGTCACTGATGATGTAGCAGATGCTCAAACAGTTACCTGTCGGGTTGTTTGTAGTCGTAAAAGATAATCAAATTTTCACACTAAGCCAAAACAGCGAATACAACACAGCTCGATATATACTTTTTTGGTATTCAAACTTATATCAAACCAACTGCAATCACTCTTGTATCAAGTCGAGGGTATAGTTACTCACACAACAAAGTAGAAGCACAGTTGTCAGTGTATGTTGAGCAGTATCACTTTTTTAATAAAAAATTCTTTTTATAACTGCTTGTTCAACACCAGGATTATCAACCAGAAAGTTGGTGTGAGTGTCTGTAAATCAGAATGTGTTTTCTCTTAAGGTAATACACACGCAGCAGTCGAACTCTAGGTAGTCCGCCAGTGTTCTTATCGTTCAACAATAAATCGATTAAATTTAAAATTAAATTTCAATTGTCGTCGTAAATGACCAAAATTTAAATTTTGCTAGCGTCAGAATTTTAGTGAAATGAAAATAGTTGTAGGAGAGTATGGAAGAAGATCTAGTATAAACTGTAAGAGAGTAGAGACTACATCACCGATTCCAACCGCGTGCGGTTTGGTGGGTTTATGGGTACTGGCGGTGAAATTGTTGAGTCTTGGGCATATCGGAGTTTTATCGGAGTGGCCGCTAACGTTCGCTGGATCGAGGCACCGATATGTATGGGCACAAAAAAACCAACGCCTGGGGTAGCCACACACTGCCTGGGGTACAGTTTTGCCTAGACGATCAGAATAGCACGCGCTGAGTCAAAGTTAGTGCCGCCAGCATGGTCTTGGTATTGTAGCGATTATAAAAAAAATTTTCAATAACCTATATAGATTATTATTATACCCCGGAATTATACCTTGAAAGACAAAGTCTGCAGCAAATCAACCAATTTCAGTTGTGAACAATGGGCGATTATGAAAATTTAAATTGTTCCAAACAAAGTTGGCCAATTCAAATCCAAACCTAATGTCAACTTTGTGTTCATGATATTGTTAGCTACAATTGTAAAGAAACAAAAAGTGGGATCCAAGAAAAATAAACGTGGACGTACGTCGAGTAAAAACTGGAGGTTGAGACGTATCGGTGTATGTAATCAGCCTTGGTTTCTTTTGGTTGTTGCCCATGTTTTTTGGTTTTTGTTAAGTTATTGTACGTCAACTGTACCTTGTAGTTGCTTTTTCACTAGCACGTCATTTTAGATGTACATGTAACCCATGATTCACCAACCAAGTAACTGTAGTTGGCCATAGTCTAGCCACCGGGTGTCGAAAACTGGCATTTGATTTAACCACTATTGCATACTACGTCACCTGTACCAAACTTACTCAAGACATTCACGATTTGAAACTGAGGTAAGCACCGCCAATCTTGGTTAGTAAACGTGAATCACTATACATGTAAACTAACTTGGGTGTCGTTACTACTACTACTTCTACTCTCTTCAACCTAAAGTTCATTCGCGATGAAAAATGCTGAGCTGGTAATGGCCAAGTCAGTATTGATCACCACCGGGGGAACTATTACGTTTAGGAGACTACTAGATGAGGTGACTAAACCTCAGTTCTACGACGCGTTGCTTGGAATGGGCGTGAACAAACTATATATCCAATATGGTAACGAAATTCAGGGAACAGTACACGTTAGTCAACAATACATTGCAAAGTTGTTGAACACTTTGTCAGGTCAGGATGGCAAGTACCAGTACAAACAATTGGCGATTGAGATATTCGCTTACAGCAATGCCATCGACACCTACATCGCACCCTGTGAGTTGGTGATGGCCCACGCCGGTACCGGAACTATCATTGACTGTTTGCGCTTGAACAAGAAGGTCATTGTCATACCCAACGATGACCTCATGGATAACCACCAGTGGGATACCGCCATTGCGTTTGAGTCGTTGAACTACTTGAAAAGCTTGTCGGTCAACGAAATTGATTCTGCTAAAGGGATCAAACTCATTCAAAAACTATTGAATGATGATATAGAATTCAAACAACTACAGGAACCTCGTAACATTATCGAAACCATTATAGCCCAAGAGTTGGTTAGCTGAATATGGAAATTTGCCAACGGGTATACCGGTTGAGACACTGCGATGAGAAGAGCTACTTTGCTTGGGCCAAGCGCAAATTGTGCAAAACAGCAACAGCGCTACGGTATCGCGAAAACAGTAGCTTTGATAAGTTCCCTGTAACCCTTCGGGCCCAGTATTTACATTGTCTATGAAAATTACCTTGTTCTCTTGTGAAAAATCGAGCTGATGCTTTTGTAGATATAAAATTTAGCGCGAAACGGTTGCGATTGATAATTTCAGTGGTGATTTGGTTCCAATGCTAAAAAGATTTGTACTAAGCCAGTCAAGAACATTTAGGCGCAACATGTCGACCACAGCACCTGTAATTAAGTCCAGCGATAACCCTGGTCCCATCGAAGCCACCATGATCAAGAAGATCGTCAACAACCTCGAACCTACCTACTTGAAGGTGTCAAATGACTCAGCTAAGCACGCTCACCATGCGGGCATCAGAGGAGCCTCAAACACAACCGAATCACATTTCACCATCGAGGTGGTGAGTGAGAAGTTCAAGAAACAGGGATTACCGGCAAGACATCGATTAGTATACAGTCTATTGGATGATGAATTCACTAACCATGGACTCCACGCTTTGCAGTTGAAAACAAAGACCCCACAAGAGATCAACGCAGCAGCAGCAGCTACCGAGCTTCAAAAATGAAACTCAAGCTAGACTTTCAACTGTACATAAAATTATATGAAAATATATCTTTCCCTATATATGGAAATTTAACGACACGGCAAAAATCAATAACTTCCTTCCTAATACACATTACACCAAAATAGATTTACCAAGTGCTCATAAGAATCATCCGTAAGCTCATGTTTCATGCCATGGTAGTAGCAGCTTCGTGTTGTTGACCATTGGTTAGTTGTGCATCGCCTTTGGGTTCTAAGTTGTTTTCCTGACTCGAAGCATTCTTGGCTACCAATTCAACAATTCTTCTGATCACGGGCAAGTTCAACCATGCTGGAACATATGCCTCGACACGTGAGAATGGTCTCAACCCAATATGTCTGAATGGATCATTGAAATGACCATCAGTAGAAACAACTTCGAATAAATCATCCCCGTTATTCGAACCTGTGGCTTTGACTTTGTCAGCAACCACCTGCAACACATTTGGTGCAATTGGAGTTTCGTAATCAGCAACGTAGTATTGACTGATCAATTTTTGAATCTGGATTGGTTTCAATGCATAACAAATCTCGTAAATGATTTCGATATCATCGGGAGAATTCTTACGCAATTGTAACAACTTGGCAGCTTGCAAAAGATGGCTCAAGTAGTTCGATCCTTCATGGATCTCATGACTCTTGCACCATTCTTCCAATCTGGTCACGTTATAATTCAATTGTAAACCTCGTTTCCACGACAAAAAGTTTCGTCTCATTATCAAATCGTTGAAACATAACGCGTCAACAAACCTCAATAACTCAATGATAATCTCATTCATGACCTCGTGCTCAATGAAATATGACTTGATCGACCAATACACCGAGTTGAAGAAACTCAAAATGTCATCCATCTTGTATTGTACTCCAGGTGAAAACACCTTCGCCAAGAATGGAGAGTTTTCTGGTGCCATAAAACCGGGCAACGATTGCGACAATACCACAGCAGACACCGCTTTCTTTTCCAAATCTTTCTCCATCTTCTTCATCCACATGTTGTAAATGTTATAACTCAAAGACTCAAAGTCTTCCTTCACCACTGCCACCAATTTCAAGTACTCTTCAAACTCCTCCTCGCTCATTTCGTGCGATAATGTATCGTTAGCGATAATAGTTTGCTGAGCATATGAAACAAAAGAGTACAATTCATGGGTATTAGATAACCAGAACGCACCGTTGGGTATCACATCTTCATCTTTCAATTGGCTCACAATCTGTTGGATTGAAGACAACACTTCACCCAAGAATTCTTCCGATTCCTTGGTTAAGCCTAATCGCCACATGTCGCTTAATATAATTATAATGATTCGGGCGGGGAATAGAACTTCTTTACGAGTCAAATCAGCAGCGACTCCAGCTGGGGGTATTTTTAAACCTTTCAATAAACCGTCGACAATTTCACGATGCAATTGTCTCGAATCGCGTAAAAGTCTAAACAACTCATCATTGATATCGTCGATGTTGTTGTCTTCATCTTGCGAAACTGCAATAACAGATACTGGGCGATTGCCATCGAGTGATTGCGGCGTGTTCCAAGCCATCGCACTCGAATGACGTTTATTGGCGACACTTCTGGACTTACCGTTTCCAACCACACCATTGACAATTTTACCAGAGTTTGGAATCATACCTTGAGATTGTAATGTGGCAATTTCTGATTTCAACTTTTCAACGTGTGCTTTCAAATCAACCTCAATAGTGTCTCGTTTCACTAATGCTTCTTTGGCTTCTCTCAATTGATCAATAGTGACTTGCACTTCTTGTCTCAATTCGGCGTGTTCTTTAGACAATTCCTGAATTTTCAATTCAGCAGCATTGTAGTCTGATTTGATTGTGGCTAATTCTTTATTCAAATCACTAACCTCTTGAATATGTTGGGTATCTTGTTCATCGTATTTCGATTGGATCTCCAATTCGCGCGATTTCAACACATCTTGAGCCGATTTTTGTTGTTCCAAAAGCCCACGAAGGTTAGTTATCTCAACCAATAGACCTTTGTTTTCTTGAATTTTGCTAGTCAACGATTGGGTCAAATCAATGACTTTGTTCTCCAATTTGTAACTAACCTCCTTCAATTTATTTACAGATTTGGCTTCAACTCGCAATTGTTTGATCTCGCGATATGCCATCTTACGTCTGAATGCAGATTGAATGGTGACAGTTGAGTTCAATTGTTTCTTATAATCGCGCCTGGCAACATAACCATTCCATGATTTTTGTATAACGATTGCCGATTTCTCTCGTTTGATTTCTTTAAATTGTCGTCTGCCTTGTAACCCACGAATACATTTCTGAATTGTGATTACGGAGTCGAGGGTTTGCTTTGATTGTTGCCTGACAATATAACCCCGGATCAATGTCTGTATGAGAGTGGCAGCCTTCGCTTGTCTTTCGCGCACAATTCTTGCCCGTTCGAGGTGGCCCCTGATCAACGATTGTAATTGAATATGACTATTCTTAATTTCCTGGTATTTCTTTTGGTAATAGAATCGTTTCAAGTTCTTTTGAATCATTACGGCAGCATTGTGTAATTTATCGGTTCTCAATTTTTCAAAGTGGGCCAACATCCCTGCTTTGAAGAAGATCTTGGTATTACCTAATTGGTACTTGGATTTGTCCTCTATATTGTCCTCCAAGATAGTATTACACAAACCAGAAACTGATTCTTTACTGGTTTCACCCGACATGACTTTGATCCACAAATTAGAAGGAACCAAAATATGGTATCTATCGGCAAATTCAACATACGACCATCTCGAAGGGAAACCAGCGCAAGAAATTCTGATAGTTTCCAAGACCCCGCAAGCTCGCAATTGTGACAACACCATCAATGAGTCAAACTCCCACGCTTTCTTGTGCTCGTTTGGTTTGATACATCTAATGTAATGGACATTGGTGGAATTTATCGTATTCATCAACTCAATCAACGAATTCTTGAACATTGATCCCAAAGTTGGTTTCTTGTTGGTTTTTCGTGCTCCCGGCTTGGTGGTGGTGACTGCATTGTCGTTTTCCTCTAACTTGGCTGCATTCTTGTCTATAATTGATAATACTGACTGCAAAAGTTCATTGGTGGATTCCTTCATGACCTCCAAATGCCCTTCGCCCACGGTATCTCGATTTTTTTCAATGAAACCATCGATATCGTAGGACACGTCTAATGCGTAATGACTAACAATGAACTTGGACTGGCCAAATCGTGGTCGTTTGAACACTTTGTTTGTGGGTTCCTTGTCCAAGGTCTGGTACATTTTTTCGATCCAGGATTCATCATTCCCTGCCGGTAATCGCGATTCTTCATCCAATAACGATAAGATCCCTAATCGCGATTCGATCAAACTGATACAGGGCTGGTTATCGGAGAAATCGATAAAGCTCCATTCAATCTCTTCCTTGATATACTCTTCTTGCTCCAACTTGAACACGTGCTGGTTGAATTCTTGTTGTAATTTTTCATTGGCATAATTGATACAGAATTGTTCGAACGAGTTTTTCTCAAAGTGTTCAAACCCATAAATGTCCAACACTCCGATAAAGCTGGCAATGTGTTGTTCGGTTTCCGGGGGGCACAAATCCTGGTTGATGAAATCGACGAGCCAGTCGAAAAGCGCTGAGTAGATGTATTTGGCGAAAGAATCTCGAGCGACTATAGCTTGCGAGTGGTTTAAGTTGGAGATGATTTTTTCGGATCGGGTTTGAATTTGTTTTTTGACACACCATTTTGCAAAGTTGTTGGCGTCGATTCCGAGCAACTCGCACGCTTTGACCAAGTTTGGTTCATCGGCGGACAAGTGGGCGTCGTTACGGGTGGCGGCGATTTCGATATTACCAATGTGCAACAATGCGGCCAAGATTTTGTAGATTTGAAACTGTTTGCTGGCGTCGATACCAATCAAGGTGAGGGCGCTTTTAGTTTCTTCAAAGTCGGCTTTATCGTCGACACCTTCTATTCTGGCCTGTCCTCCTTGGTTTGTGTACTTGTAGTCTTCGGCCACTGTCAACCCCAACTGTGATTTTTCGTCTGGGTTCATTCCGGCCAAAAGTTGGTAAAAGATGTGGTAATTACGTTCTGATTGGGGTTGGAACACCAAACGAGATCGTTCGAGCAAGTAGGTGCGTACGCGTGCTCCGATAATTGCTATTTGTTGGTTGAACAAGATTTCCAAGTATTTACCGAATCGAGACGAGTTATCGTTTCTGGTAGTTTTGGCGTTACCAAACGATTCCATAATGGGGTTAGTGGCCAATATTTGTTTTTCGACATCGGACATGTTATCGTGGTGGTCGTGGATGTCTCCATCGGCTTCTTCGACGCTGGCGAAGTAGCGCATGATGTATTTTGCCGACACGGTTTTCCCTGCTCCTGATTCACCACTCACCACTATTGTTTGGTTGGCGCCGTCCATTTTCATACATCTATACGCGTCTTCGGCAATGGCAAAGAGATGGGGGTCGAGTTCGCCTCGGCGCTTACCGGCGTAGGCTTGGATAATGTCTTGGGAGTAGAGTTGGTCCACGCGTTGGAATGGGTTGGTGGCGATCAACACGATACCTGAGTAGGTGTAGATATTGAGTTGCGAGTAGCGCAACTTGATGGCGTGCAACACTGCTGGTTCGTTCAAGTAGGACAAGCTGGTCAAGTCTTCTGCTCCCTCCAAGATGGGAGGGTTCCTTAGCGGCGGCAAGTCTGGGTTGTCTTCTGATATTTCTTTGGTGGTGACGGTATAAGTGTTTTTGGCCTCGTCGACCAAGTGCAAGGTGATGGTGTTGGTGGTGGTACTGTTGTCGATCGCCGTGACTTCAGTGCCGATCCAGCCGAGGGTGTCGTCTGGGTACCAGCATCTGGTGCCGACGTCGTATAAAGAGACCATGGGGTGGGGTTGATGGTTGATAGACTAATGTTTTGGTAAATAACACCTGTTGTAAAAATTGATCTACACGCTAAACCAAAAAAAATTACCTTTGGGTGTAAAAAAACTGGGAAACGTGACACAAAGCCCAAAAATAACCAAAAACACCAAAATAACTCGTCGGTTAACAACAACACCAGAATCAGGAATGTTTGAGAAAGTGACGAAGTGTGAATGAGAAAAAAAGTTAACAAGAGTAAAAGATATGGATACATGAAAAGTATATACTCCCACTCCCCCCCTCACCCCCTTTGAAAACTATCCTACCTCTATCAAAATCCAACGCGTTGGTTTCTTTGCTTAAGTTAGTGAAATGGAATCATGCTCACGTGCAGATCAACCTACACCATTGGCATGTGGAAAAAACAAATTGTGTTCCTGGGTCCATGCGGCGGTGTGCAAGTAGATCAAACAAAATAGTCAGGTCCCATCCCATGCGGCGGTGTGTAAATTCAGTTGCAATCTTTTGTGTCATGAATTTGTTTTCTATCACCAATGCACGACCCTGTCAATGTCAATTTCTGTCACAAACACACGACCAAAACAAAAACCTGAAAGACACAATCTCACATGGAGGATAAATCTTGAAACCACCACATGTAATACAACTGATAGTATAGAATATACACACTCACCATTCATGGCTCAACATCTTTAAGTTTAACTTTTGGTTTTTTGCTTATCGCACTAATCATATTTATAAGTACTAAACTCCGTACCAGAGTCAACTACCTTTTGTTTGTATTCTCCTTGTGGTTGTATCCCCCTAAAAGCTTATGATTCACCAACATTTCATTGGCGTGTGGTATCGGATTTAACCTGATGCGGTTGCACCGCGCACTGGCGCCGGTTGCAGGTTTTTTTTTGTGGGGGATCGCACTAACACTCTATTTGTACCGCGGGTTTTCCCCAAACGCTAAAGGGACCAAAATTTCCCAAGCCATGGTTCATATCGACGAGGTGAGAAAACACAACACCAAGGATGACTGCTGGGTCATCATCCATGGTAAGGCCTACGACGTCACCGACTTCTTACAAGAACACCCAGGCGGCAGTGGTATCATTGTCAAGTACGCCGGTAAGGACGCAACCAAAGCATTCGACCCCATCCACCCAGGAGATACCTTGCAAAAATACTTGAGCCAGGACTTGCACAAGGGTGAAGTAGAGGGCGATATCAAGGAAAAGAAACTGAAGAAGAAACAACAAGTTGAAGCTGCACAACCTGCCAAGAATACACAACCTTCTAATGGCAAGATTGTCGAAGAGTACGATGTCGAGTATGATGAACATGATGAGTTGATGCCAATCGAAGTGGTGAAACAAGTGGAAACACAAGTTGTTGACGATGATGATGACGATGATGACGATAACTCGCCCGAGGAGCTTGCGCGCCAACGAGCAATCTCGTTACAACCCGACTTGTCCCAGATCTACAACCTCACCGACTTTGAGTTTGTCGCCAGACACACCATGGAGAAAACCGCCTGGTCGTACTACTCGTCGGGGTGCGACGACGAAATCACCTTGCGCGAAAACCATCTCGCGTACCAGCGCATCTACTTCAAGCCGCGCATCTTGCGCAACGTCGAACACATTGACTTGACCACCACCATGAATGGAACTAAAGTATCAGTGCCCTTCTACATCACCGCCACCGCCTTGGGTAAACTAGGACACCCCGAAGGGGAATGTGTGTTGACGCGTGCTGCCGCCAAAACCGGCGTGATCCAAATGATCCCGACATTGGCCAGTTGCTCGTTCGACGAAATTGTCGATGCCAAAGTCGACTCCCAAACACAATGGTTGCAACTATACGTGAATAAAGATCGTAAAATCTGTAAATCCATCGTCGAGCACGCCGAGAAACGCGGAATCAAAGGCTTGTTCATCACCGTCGATGCTCCACAACTAGGACGACGCGAAAAGGATATGCGCTCAAAAAATATCGAAGATATCTCCCACGTCCAAGGGGACGACGACGAGGCCGATAGGTCCCAGGGTGCAGCAAGAGCTATTAGCTCCTTCATCGACACCACCTTGAACTGGGACGACTTGGCCTGGTTCAAACAAATCACCTCCATGCCCATCTACCTCAAGGGAGTACAAACTGTCGACGACGTCTTGTTGGCAATCGACCACGGCGTGGCCGGGGTGGTGTTGTCGAACCACGGAGGAAGACAGTTGGAATTGTCGCCGCCCCCCATTGAATTGTTGGCCGAATTGATGCCGATATTGCGCGAGCGCGGATTGCAAGACAAGATCGAGGTCTACATTGACGGTGGGGTGAGACGAGCTACCGATATCTTGAAGGCTATATGCTTGGGCGCCAAGGGTGTGGGTATCGGCCGCCCATTCTTATACGCCATGTCGACTTATGGCGAAGACGGAGTGAAAAAGGCGATCCAAATCTTAAAGGACGAAATGGTGATGAATATGCGCTTGTTGGGAGTCACCAGCATTGACCAGTTGAATGAAACCTATGTCGATACCAAAAAGATGAACAGATACATCCCCGACGATAAGTTGTTTGCCGGAGTGTACGAACCCATGGTGTCGCCAAGCTTCAAGGGGAAGTTGTAAATTTATAACTAGAATGAGATAATGAGAAATACATATTAAATCCACGTAACATTGTTTACCCTACCCCCGAACTCCCCATTCCTCGTTGACCTTCCTCGCCAAAACCGGCAAAGCCCTTATCCCTCAAGCAAAGCCACATTTTATAATAAGAGACAGGGTTGCGCGATATCTACAACCACCGATTACTCACCTAATGTTTTATCTATCATCAGACCATGCTAAAATCCCAATTGGGTCGCTGGTTATTTTCGCAGTCGGTGAACAAACTGGAAATTGATTGAGATGGATTGGGGAAAAAGAAAACACCCCCACCACCCCCACCACCACCATTACC
>JAJLUT010000033.1:0-78809 GCA_030564305.1 Suzukiozyma glaebosa | reverse complement strand
TGCTTGTGAATATCGTATCACTATATTCTTCAGACCAGCTGGCGCAAAAGTTTATATTACACACCTTACCTTGTGCTACCATTCCCATCGTCAACGAATTTTAACTTTGTTGGCAATGTTGTTGGTCAATAATGGTAGATAGCTTACTGATGTACAACACTCGTAGTAGTAGGCGCTATTAAATTCACATTGACGTCGGTGTGCTTTCAACCGAAATTTGTACCAGCACTGGATATGTCTCGTTTCAGTGTCCCCCAATCTCCCTCAGTTGGGTGCTTGAATAGACACCATCGTGCAGTGAGAACTACAAGTCCCGTTAAACCTACAAAACTATCCTCCATTATCTGGGGTAGCCTAGGCCAAATCTATAATCTTATCCGTCGTGTTGTCGTCATTTCTTTGTTTGACCGATATTTTGACCTTCCAAACTATCGATAATCGTTGCGCCAGATCAATCGAGAAATCTAACCGGGGGGGAATCAGAATAAAAAGGATAAGAAAACCCCGTGCAAAAATTTGAACAAATTACCCCAGTTACTCCCAAGCCAATGTCTAACCCATCCTTAGTGTTGAACAAGATTGACGATATCACTTTCGAAGAAAAGTCCAAACCAACTATCTCTGACGATAACGATGTTATCGTGCAAGTGAAAAAAACCGGTATCTGTGCTTCCGATATCCATTACTACGCCCACGGGAAGATTGGTGACTTCGTGGTCCATTCTCCCATGGTTTTGGGCCACGAATCGGCTGGTGTCGTGGTGGAAGTTGGTTCTAAAGTTACCAGCGTCAAAGTCGGCGACAACGTCGCCATTGAACCCGGTGTGCCTTCAAGATTGTCGGACGAGTACAAACAAGGGAAATACAACTTGTGTCCATGCATGGTTTTTGCAGCTACCCCCGCTGAAGAGGGTAAACCAAACCCCCAGGGTACCTTGTGTAAATATTTCAAATCTCCCGAAGATTTCTTGGTCAAGTTGCCCAAACATGTCAGTTTGGAAATGGGCGCCTTAACCGAGCCTTTGACAGTTGCCGTGCATGCAAACAGAAGAGCCTGTACCACATTTGGCGATAACGTTTTGGTGTTTGGAGCTGGACCCGTGGGATTACTAAACGGAATAGTCGCCAAGGCATTTGGAGCCAAAAATGTCATGATTGTTGATATCTTTGACAGCAAGTTGCAAATGGCCAAGGACATTGGCGCTGCCAACTACACTTTCAACTCTAAAACTGATGGCGATTACAAAAAATTGATTGCCAAATACGATGGCATCCAACCCAACGTAATTTTGGAATGTACGGGTGCCCAAGCATGTATCGCAATGGCCATCAATGCTGGTAAAGTAGGCGCTACTATCGTGCAAGTTGGAAACGCCACTGGCGATGTTACAATCCCTATCACTCAAATGTCGACCAAGGAAATGCAATTGTTGGGTACCTTCAGATACGGCTACAACGACTACAAAACGGCGGTGGATATTCTCGACGAGAACTACAAAGCCGACAAACCACAGTTCGATTTCGAAGCATTGATCACCCACAGATTCAAATGGGAAGATGCCATCAAAGCCTACGACTTATCGAGAGCCGGCCAAGGCTCAGTCAAAGTCATGATTGATGGACCAGAATAATTGAAAAAAGTTCATAAAAAAAGTTTATAGAGCAACTAGATATATCTAGAATCCATCACAAACCTTGTGCATCAAAATCATCATCGTTTGCCGATTTAAATTCATCTCTGTCGAACTTTACAAATTCCAGAATTCTCTACCATTAACTTCCAGTATGTACCAAATCACGCCCCTTAACCGTTTATGTCAATTGCAAGTGACTTATTCATTTGCATTTGCCAGATTAACACATTTCCAGTGATTCTGGAGATAAATTTAAAGTGCGCCTTATTAAACTTTTGATAATTGCTTGATTATTAATTTACGGAATGAAGCTTTAAAGTCCGCTAGATATGTCAGACACACTGTATCAGACGTGAAGGAAGTACTATAAAAGGACGAGCACTGGTGCTTCTACTTGAGATTCTTTAATTTTTTATACAATGCAAGTTAGAACAATCGAAACAATTAATCAATCCATCGAGCAATCCGAAGGGGATGGGGCTCGAGTAAGAAGAGCTATAGGCAATTTCACCAAACGGAGATTTGATCCATTCTTGATGATGGACCATTTCAATTCAGATGGTCAAAATGGGTTTCCTCAACACCCCCATAAAGGTCAAGAAACTATAAGTTACATTTTATCGGGAGCTTTTGCTCATGAAGATTTCACGGGGTCCAAAGGGATCTTGTACCCAGGCGATTTACAATTCATGACGGCTGGACGAGGTATTGTGCATTCGGAAATGCCAGTGCCGTTTGACGGCTCCAACAATATTGGTATTCAATTATGGGTTGATTTGCCAAACAAGTTGAAAGACACCAAGCCCAGATACCGTGACTTGAAAGAATGGGAAATCCCTGAAGTTGTTGAACAAGACGGAAAATTGAGAGTCAAAGTGATCTCGGGTAAATCTTATGATGTTGAATCAGTCAAGGAATTGGCGTACACGCCAATTGATTACTATTATGTCAACATGAAGTCTGGAGCTACGTTTGAGCAACAAATCAAACCTGATTTCAACTATTTCTTGTATGTCTTGGATGGTAACAGTCTTGAGTTGAACGGCACCAAAATAAAGAAACACGATATCGTGTTTTTCAATCGTGATGGTGACACTGTGTTGGGCAACCATAATGGTAAAGACGATACCACAGTAGAATTCGTCCTCATTGGTGGCCAGGTGCAAAACCAACATTCGGTTCAGCATGGACCATTTGTTGCTGAGAATCAGGAAAAGATTCGAGAAGCGTTTATGGATTACCAATACGGTAGAAACGGATTCGAAAATATCAAAACCTGGAAGCCAGTTTTGAATGATTATGGGAAAATCTCCCAAGATATCATTGATAACAAATTGGGCGGGTCTTGGGAAAAGAGACAACAAGACAAAGCCCAGTGGTTAAAGGAAAACACGACTAATCCAGTGGCATAGTATTGAGTAATCATGTACATTATATAGTAAAAGCAATTGATTTCAAAACACTTGTAACTAAATTCAACTCTCAACCACAAGCTATAACGGGAACGCTTTCAAAACAGAAATACTGGTAAAATATGAAATACGAGGTAAGCATTTCTGCTTTAATCAACTTTAGAAACCCACTGTTCATTCTCAGAGACAAGGTTTGTTTTAGTGATACATCATTCTTCTCTCATTTTGATAAGCCATACAAATCACCAATACCGCACAAAACTACCTAACAACCCTGAATATGCAACTGGGTCACTACAATTCCTACAATCAAGCACATCCGTTGTTCCATGAATCATTCCACGGCTAGCGCTATGATGACTTAATTCACACAAAACAATAACATTGTCGCCTGCACTCACAATCTTTCCCTGGATAAATGATATGCTCGGGTAGTAGGAAGCATATGCTACGGCTGACGGATGTCGCTACCAGAGTTTGCATGATCAAAAATCAGGATGAACTGGCAACCACACCACCATTTACATGTAAATCACATTAATCTGTATTAATCTATGAGTCTACTTCCAAATTCTAATTACTCTACTCAACAAACAACAACGCCTTTCTCACTTCCTGAGGTTTTTTCACCTTCTCTACCACTGTGTATATGCCAAAAGCAGTAATGGCTATACCTATATTAACCAATTGAGACTTGTTCAACGGTATCATGATACCTGGTGAACACCAGGAATCCAGGCAAATATAAATCCATGAGTCAGCCCAAACAATTGTTCCATGCACCCAACCCTGGAATTTTTCTTATCGTTTTATTATCGCTTGAGGTTAACACTTGTAAGTTCCCCTCGTCCTAACAAGGTTTTACCAACCATCGTAAATGGGTGCAGAAAATAACCAACCGTTTCTCCATTGGCGATTAAAGTTGGTGCGACCGCAATCATAACTCAAGACCCAAGAACGAGTTACTCCACCACCTATACGAGTCTGTTTGTTGTGCACTTACTCCTCCAACATTCTCATCCTCGCTATGCTGTTCCCTTCTCCCAGATGACTCAATTGACAGATTTCTGGACTAACGCATCAACTTTTGGGTCCGGTCCCAAAGGGGAAGTTCCATCAATGCGAAGTGATTTTGCAACCAAAATTTACCCGTTCGACAGATTTGAGTTTCGTGGTTAGGATCTGAGGATGGGGGGATGGTAAGAATATATAAATCAGACACTAGGAACAGTTTGAGAAAATTACCCATCGCCACAACAATTCAAACATGCTTGACGTTTTCCACGATAACCACGATATTATGATACAGTCGTTCCAGAACTTAGACACACCTTTGCTACAGGACCCCAATATTGTTCTCAACTCCATGCCCATAGAGAAAACTAAAAAAGATGTGGTCAAGAAACTAATCATGTCTCTCGGCCAGTCCACATGTAGAATCAGTGCTGTGAGACCCGGTGCCATGTTGCTAGTCATTGCCAAAATGTCGGGCGCCGACGTAAGTCTCGTTGACTTTTAGTGATATCCAGTATCTCACACTTTCAGTTCTACGCTCTTGACGAGTTGGTATTTACGGTTTATATGGTAATTCATGATAATTAAGAGAACAATACAAATGAGTACACTCATAAATGTAGCAGTTAAATGCAACTGGAGTACATGGATTAGGATACTTGACCAGCACCACTAAAGTTCATCTTCAACTAGGTTTTAGTGGCTAGTTGACGTACTTAACCTGACGGCTAAAAATAAATGTGCTTCGAATTGAATGATACAGTCTTATACGTGGTCTACAGCACTCGAAACTAGCATACGCAACACAGCCCCGTGTTCATCTTGCCCGGCCGGGGGAAACACAAGTGGAGTTTCAAAATTGTTGATTCTCGCTTATCGTTTCTGGTTGACCGTTGGGTTCCCCTCCTTTGTAAAATTGGAGAAAGTACGCTAAACGAGACATCACCAACACTCGTACAAGTTGTGTGCTAGTCTGACACAGCGGTGAAGCATAGTACATCTAGTATTTGGTACAAGCTTGGGGTGCCAATAATAGTTTCGTCGTTTGCACCCATGATTTTAGAACGATGGTAATTGAAGAAAATGTAGATTAGAGTATGTTGGTCATAACACACAATCATAAAAAGAACGTCAAGTATACTCCACCATTGTTGCCGATTCAATCCTAATTGGGTTTACTGTGAATCATAGTGTTGGTTAGCAGGATTGTTGCCAGGATTTTTGCCAGGATTTTTGCCAGGATTACTGCCAGATTTGTTACTAGAATTGTTGCCAGAATTGGTTTTGTGCCGAACTTGGAATAAATAACCCATCACACTTGGTCTTCACGAGTAGTCAAGGGAGACTTGTAATGGCTGAAATCGACATGGACAAACATTTGCGCTTTTCTACTGATATGTCAAATATATAGATTCAATGATAGATAGCTGTAGACTTCAATTTAGATATCTTTCTGGCTTACTTCAGATCCCAGCGTGACAACCTTAGTAGAGCAAGCAAAAGCAACCACGACCATGGTTGTGTTTAAATCAATACCAGTGCCTATAATGTTTAGGGCCAAATTTCAGTTTTGTAACCAGATCACCGTGCGGCTGGTGCCAAACGTCAAGCATGCAGATGTCAACCTGCCAATCGCAAAAGCAATTGTCTCGGCTCTTTGGAAGTCTCTAGCCACCATGCATCTGGCCATACACATATTTCATTCTATAATATTGATTTGACTAAAAACGGTACTTGTGAGTACTAATGAACTAAAGTATATAATTTTCATTTATATTATTCGAGGGTGGTCTCTATTTTTTTTAATGGTTTTTTTTCTCTCTTTTAAAATTCAATATTATGTTTTTTCAATAGACTCTTCATGCGGTCCATTTCCTGGCTCATGGCGTCCTTTTCCTGGATCAATTCATTCACACGGTCTTCCAAGAGGGTCATCTTTTCCAATTTCCGTGCTCGTGAACGTCTGGCGGCTTCAGTGTTCCTAGCCCGCTTGAACGCAACCGGGTCTGACGACTCCACCTTGATGGGCGTGGCGGTTGAGTCACGCTTCCTCTTCTTGGTGGGACCGTCGTAGGCCTTGCTGGTGTTGATCAACGGCGTAGGCAACGTCGACGAAGGGTTTGGAGTGAACAATTGCGTTGGCGGTTGCACAACACGAGTGAGCACTTCCTCATCCAAAAGATCAGCTTCAGGCACAATGTCCTGGTTGATAAAAATGTCGTCGTCAAACAAGTCGTGCGACGCCGTGGTGGTAACACCATCGGCTTCATTTTTATCAAACAAGTTGATCCAGTCTTCGTTGTTCACGTGTTTCCCATCAATCATCAAGTCCAAGTCGGAAAACATGGGAGTTGAGTCTTCGTGGGAGCTAGTCAAGATCGAGGACAAAAGTCCATTGTCGATATTCATACCTTCGTACACTGGTGGTGCGAGGTCAAGCTCGGCATCCTTTGCGGATGGTGACAAATGCAACATTTCAAGCGACATTATTTTCTGGTTAGCAGTTTCTTAATTCCAAGTGTATCGTAAAATACCCTCGTTGTTTTCTTTATAATAATATTAATAACAATAATAACAATAATAATTCTAGTTTCTTATAACAATTCTCTGTGTGGATATATCCATTTTTAACTTATTTTTCACGACATAATCATACTAATTTCTCTCTCTTTTTTACTTTAAACTCTTATTTAAGTTCCTTTCATATTTTCTTTCTTTAATTTAATTTAACAACACATTGTATCTGATATAGTATAAGTAATAGTAATAATAGAATAAGTTGTAATAAAGAAAAAAAAATTAAACTTTTGCTGGGGGGGTGAAATTGATCAATATTTATATTTTGCGAAAAATTTTCATGGTCGTGCACCTGCACCAACAATTACGAAATTTTGTAAGGGGGAAACACCAGAGATACAAGGATAGGAAGGAAGAAGTGAGGCAACTTACAGGGTTGTTAGTACAGCTGCTTTTTTTAATGTTTTGATCTCATACTTTGTTCCAGGCGCTCATTTTTACTGGCAAATTGTGAGTCACTTTTTGTGGAGAAGTCCACGTGATTATTGCTCAGAGCTTAAACTGGGACTAGTATTAGCATGATGTAGATCAATTGTATAGTAGATAGAGCAACTACAGTGCAAGCCTGGAGGCTTGTTTTGTTTGGCTTGGTTGGATATTTATTTTCCTTGTATTTTTCGGAACTTTTACCCAAACGTCCCGTCAACTTATCGCTAAATATAAACCAATGAAAGCAAAGTTTATATGGACGTGAAATTCAAGGGGATCGTTGGATAGGTGATACATACAGTACACTATACCATGTGGCGCATTAACCAAGTTTGGCTATGGAGTTGCCAGTTTGTAAGTTGCGCGCTCAATCGGGTCAGAGCGCCAATTTGATTTGTAAGATTGATCTAGATTGACTTGAAGCTGGTTGGGGTGGTTGTAGTGATACTGGCCATGTGATTGATGTGTTTGTAATTCCCGGTGGTAGCGGGTATCGAGGTTGGGTCGTATGGTAATTTTTGATATGATTGAGTTGATGGGTTAGGCAATTGGTGAGATTTCTTAGCTTAGGCGGTATTTGAGGGATGGGATTGATTATTTTGGAGTTTGATTTTCGCAATTGTGATCATACGGCTTTCGTCACTCATTTCGACTTGAACCATTTGGGTAATCCCTTCTTCGGTTCCATTTTGTTTGGGTTGGACGAAGAACTATGGTTTACATCAACACTGGGACTGCTATTGAATCGAGGGGCAGTGTCGCTGGGCAATTGTCCCCGATGCTGCTCCAATACCAACTCAGGCAATTCAGACGCTAGCTTGATATCGTTAATTGCATCCTCCTTCAAAAATGGGCCCGATGATGCTCCTGATGTCTCCCAGATTAATACTATCGATTCATTCATAAAATCAGGAATATCAATTAGTTTCTGGTTATTGGCATCAAACCCCATTTCAAGCTTGTGGAACGGCGGGTATCCCAATTTGAGATTATACTTGTTGAGGAATGGTGGCAACACCAACTCGTCAATTTTCTTGAATAATTGACCTAGTTTGATTGTGGAAACATCATTGATAAAATTGATCTGTAATATATTCTGGTCGGGGAATTTTATTCGAATAAAAATCTTTGACGGAACAGTCCTCGGTTTCTTCGATGACGCCGATTTCGACGAGTTTTGAATGATCTTCTGATAGGTTTTGAGCTGGTGAACTGACACGTTGTAGTCATCATCGGGGTTTTCGTAACTAGCTGATCCACTAGCAGGTGTGCCAGTGGGTTTGTACAATCTTGGAGTTTCTTCAGATTGAGGTTCTTGATAAGAGTAAATTTCCAGTTCGACAGGAGTTGGTGCTGGCTCGGGTGGTTCATTTCCCAACTCCAACTCTTGTTGTTGTGTCAAATGGTCGTCTAATTCTTGTTGTCTATTATCGCGATGTAAAGGCACTGGGTGGGCAATCGACGCCTTCAGACTATCAATCACTGGTGCTGCCACTGGCTCTAACTTCTCCTGTTCTAGTTTCTGGCGTGCTTGTTCGCGTTCTAGCCTCAATCTCTGATTACGATCTTGTTGATTTTTCAATTGCAACTGATTTATCTTCTCCTGTTCTTGACTGGTTTCATTTCCTGCTTTGGAATACGTTATCCGGAGCACCAAATTATTGGTCTTGCCAATGATCGCACCAAGTTTTGCCTGTAAATCAGTATAGACTTGATTAAAAATAATCAACTGCATATTCGGTTTCAGTAGTTCCATTGAATGCAACGACTCAAACTTGTTCACAACCAGCAGCAAAGTTGAATCTGAGTTGATCTTTTCAATAAACGTCTTTGGCTCGCCATTCAAATCCACAAGTAGCTTGATATTCACCTCGAACGAGGTGCTAGCACCGAGTTCACTAACTTCCAACTTCAATTTCGAGTTGTTAGTCAAACTCGTCAACCTGAGCGGCAACGAGTTTTCAATTGGCTTGTTGTTGTGACTCAATTGACCTTGTCCCAGCAATGCAAATTTCTCCATTGCCATTTGAGTTAACTGACTACCTGTCAATGCTTTGGAAACAGTGAGTTTCTTGGTGTTAAACCCATGGGTAATATTCAAAACAATAGACATCTCTTTTGAACCCTTTATACCTGCTAATCAATGTACTTTTGGCCTAATTATTGCAATCGTTAAAGCAGTATGATAATTTGTAGTTCAAATCGCAGCCTGATCGAATTAAATTTAAATGGCAAAAACTCCCATACAAATCATTTGACCAGACGTTAACGCCATGTGTTGCAATGGATTTATGTCAGACATCTGTTTAGTTGTGTTGTCGGTGTTGTTTCCACCGTTGCCAGTGTGGATACGAAGAGGGGTCTGCAGCTGTGACTCGTTGATCAATATTTGTTTGTTCTTGTTGGGGTATTTCCCAGGATTAATACACTCATGGTACATAATAGCAAAGTACCCGCCATATTCAGACATATACTACGTGTATAGGTCCGACTTGGAACACCAGATGCCGCGCCATGTGGTGATACATGCTGAGCACGAAGTCACCAATGAGCAGCCACGAGGCCAGTCTACTCCTAATAGTTTGATGCATATGACCAATCCTACCTACGGCGCTATAGATGGCGGCAATAGCTCACACCACCACTTAATTCAAAGTGGTCAGAGCGGTAATGTGCCAAACCCACCTCCTTACTCTGAGTACAATGTGCCAAAAGGATGAATGTCGAAAATTGGTGTGAGTAGTATGGCGGCTGAGTGTGGTATGGTGGTGGTGTTATCTTTGCAAAGTCTTGCAGTTTGTTTTAATGTGTTTTGATGAAATTATATGGATAATAGGTTATAGTGATTAGATTAGTTGGTTTTAGAAAGAAATAAAAGGAATCTCAAAACAGCTTTAGTGGTAAGTGTAATTGTAGCTGTAGTGGAAGCTGTCCATTGAACGAAAACTGTCAGCTATACTGTCACAGATTACATTCTCTTTAGTTATACTATGAATCATTGTGCATTGGTTTTCGCAATTGAATTTGGAACCATTGATTAAACACATTTAGCGTTGTTTCCGATTCATGACATCTATAGCTACACAAGAAGCAACACCATTGCTGAAGACAGAGAAGGAAACTGCAGATGCACAAGATGCCAGCTCTATAACCTGGAGTCAATCGATCAAAGATTGGTGGAACAGTTCCTCAAAACTAAAACGAGCTTATAAATCAGACGACGATTTGACACGAGATAAACTTGGTAATTTGAGGATAGAGTACGAACTATACCGCAATGTCTTATCGCCCGAGATCCTGTTGATACATCCCGAAAGCCACAAACAAGATCTGCAGAATTCTCAATACGTGGGCGAGTTTATTGACACCAAGATTGACCTGTCATTCACGATTCATGAATTCTGCTTGAAACCAAACCAGGTGGTTGACGATAAAGCACAACATATAGTTCTTATACATGGTTACATGGCGGCGCTGGGATACTTTGTGACAAATCTCGAAGCATTGGTTAATAGTGGGACCAATATAATCATCCATGTTATCGACTTGCCTGGATTTGGTAACAGTTCAAGACCAGAGTTTCCCAAGGAGTTATTACTCGACCACACCGATCAATTGAAACAAATTGAGCAGATCATACTCATTGAAAATTGGTTTATCGACACTATTGAAAGTTGGCGTCGTTTGAAAAAGATCAACCATTTCAAACTAATAGGCCACTCAATGGGCGCTTACCTTTCCTGTTGTTACCTATTGAAATACAATACACCCGAAAATGGGAAACCAGTGGACCATGTGATGCTCGTTAGTCCCATGGGCACAGAATCGAGCCCAATAAGTTTAATCAACCACGAAGAACTACAATTCAATCATCATGCAGCTGATAACCACCCATTACGAGAAATGCCTTTGATCAACGACGAAATCTCTAGCAATTTGAAGAAAGTTTGGCTGGAAATAGGTAAACCAAAGTTCCCCACGAATTCTATATTGAAATTTCTTTGGGAACACCATTTATCTCCCTTTCAAGTATTGCAATTTGTCGGACCATTTTATTCGAAGTTTTTATCTGTGGGTTCATTTAAACGCTTCAGGAACTTACCTGACAAGTCGTTGATCCTCAAGCTACATCATTACTCGTACTCTGTGTTCAATCAATACCCATATTCAGGCGAAATTTCAATCACAAAACTAGTGAATCATGAAATTCTTGCACGCTTACCATTATGTGATCGAGCTCTAGCTGAATACTTTGTCAAGAACAAAGTCCATAATATTTGGCTTTATGGGGACAAGGACTGGATGAACGATCAAGGTGGATTCAACATTTACAATAAGATATCGGCATTAGACAAAGAACTTACCGACTACAAAATCATAAATAATGCTGGCCATCACATTTATCTAGACAATTCCGAATCATTTGTTGATTGTTGTATAGATTATTTCCATTTGAAGGAATCATAGATTCATAGCACTTTTTATCTAAGATCAAAAATATTGAAGTAATTCTATAACTTTCCCGTGTGCACCCTCTTGATGATGATCGTCTAACAAAAGCTTGAGCTTTTTGCACAAAACTTCTACCGTTTCCATCTCTATCCTATTTTTAAGCTCTTCGCTCACCTCAAATGCTTTTGAGATGATTCTCGATGGTAGACCAGCTATTTTTGCAACATTGAGTCCGTACAGGTTGTTCACCACACCTTGTACAAGGCTGTATAAGAATATTATTTCTGGGAAATTTTGGCCCTCGCTCTGCTTTCGCTGAAACCCCATATGGAAATTAGTGACCAAGCCTTTGTGTGTATCTTCGAGAACATGTAGCGAGGGGTAATGCGTTATGAATAGAACCAAAGGTTTCATTTTGGATTCAATCAAGTAATTCAATATTGAGTAAGCGATCGCAATACCATCGCTAGTTCCCGTTCCCCGTCCAATTTCATCTAGTATCACTAGTGACTTGTTACTCATTCTTTTGATGATCTGACTACACTCTAGCATTTCCGTCATAAAGGTTGAATTACCTTTGAGAATGTTATCACTAGCACCCATCCTTATGAAGATGGAATCAAAAATTCCCATCGTTGCCTTCTCGCACGGAATATAGCATCCAATTTGCGTCATAATAACTAGCAAAGCAACCTGCTTCACGTAAGAGGATTTACCACCCATGTTTGGACCGGTGATGATAGCAACTCTATCTTTGTCGTAGCGAATGTTCGTATCATTCGCAACATAATGATGCACATTTCCTAAACCTTCAATAATCGGATTTCGGCCATTAGCGATTTGAATGATTTGATTCGACACAAGTTTTGGTCTCGAGTAATTAGGCGATAACACGCTTGCTGCAGTCATCGAAAGGAGGCAATCAATGGTCGATAAGTGCTTCACAATTTTATTAAAAGTAAAGTAATCGCCATCAATCATTTGTAAGAATTGGTTGAAGGCGTCGTCACAATTATTCATCAACAATTCTTGGTGGTACTGTAGAAGTTTATACAATCGGTTAATCTCAACTGTTCTGAATCTAGACACCGCTTTCGTTCCACTGATTCTTTGAAAATATTCTGGTAATTTGTCCACTTCAGATCCATTTCGAACCTCAATTAGATAAGGTTCACGGTTGCAGGTGATGTACTTGAGTTTAGGACGTTTCAAGACATCACATACTTTACTCAATTCTTGATCTAGAAGATACTCGATGTTCTCTATCTCCTTCTTCTCCTGAACTATTCCGGGCCATTCTTTGTACTCCAAGTTGAAAAACTGTATAGCCAGCTCTGTGAGGTCCTTTTGGTCGACTAAGATGAAAGACGGATTAATACTCTGCAATAAATCTGAGACCAAGGGTGTTTTAGCGACTTTTAGCAATTCCTGTAACGTGTTCACCAATAACGGAGACTTAAATGGAAGCTCTTGAATTGCTCGATCAAACTTTTCAATGAGCATTAGCAATTCATTGAAACAATCAAGCATTAAATATACCTCTTTTCTATGTATCCTCGATGTTTTGTATGTAGCAGTGTAATGTATTTTTATCATTAGCTCTTCTAGGTCCAAATTGGTTTTTTGAAGAAAGTTCTTCAAGCCATCAATTACGTGATGAAACTCACTAGAAAAGTCAGCGATAGCCTGTTGTCTTTCTTCAATCTTTGATTGCTCAATCAACGGTCTGGATATCCATTTTCTCAATAAACGCTTTCCAAACCTTGTTCTGGTATGATCTAACAACCAAGTTAGTGTTCCTTTTGGTTGTGTTGGATCTGTGGCGTTTTCAGATATCTCTAACGCTTGTAGTGTGTTTGCTGGAAGGACCATGTAGCTGGTATTGTTTGTGAAAGGTACAATGTTCTCGACTATTGTGAAGATATTGCTTAATTTGAACTCTGCAAGGTATCTGATCAATTCACCTATACAGAGTTGAATTGAGTTTGAAAAATTGACAGAATAATGTTCGATCAAGTGGATATACTCTCTTTCGTCAGTTGGATCAACTGTAGCGAAATAGCCAGTCAACTCGTCTAGAATATTTTCACTAGGATGTCTGTGAGTGATTGTGACATCGAGGTTCACTGATTTCAATAATTTAGCAGTTTCCCATGATGGCTTATCTGAGCGGTTGATGATGATCACTTCGCTGGGGTTCAAGTACAACAATCTCGTCTCCATTTCATTTCGACTCAAGCTGTCATCAAATGTGTCAAACACAATCTCACCAGTTAATGGTTGAACAGCTACCATAGCGAATTCGGTAGACGAAATCTCGTGGATGGCAATGATGTAGGTTGTTTGATTTTCAGAGTCAGGAACTCCATTTTTCTCTTCAAACTCGTCACCCATATATGTACCTTTAGTGTAAACACCCACAAGTTCACGTTTCATCACGTCTGACGATTTCGAGCTCTTTTCAATTTCTTTGACTATTGCTGATTCCATTTGTTTCACAACCCCAATCTTATAACCATGGCTCAACAAGCGCTTCAAGTTGATATGTAGTTTGAAATCGGGAAACGAACAGTAGGCAAATCGTTCATCGCGTACTCCATCTCTAGAACCGACAATGTACATTATGTTCAAGATCTTTGAGCCAATCTTAGCATCTTCGCCAAACAATTTGTATTTATAGCCAACCTCAATCAATAGCACTTTATCTTGGTTCGATTGTTTCAAGTCAAGTATTTGGTTTTCTAACGGCGTGAGTTTAGTTCTCGTTGCTCTTGGTTTCTTAACATTATCTGGGCCTGCGGGAGTTGTACTCTTGCGCTTAGCCCCTTTAACTGTTAAAGGACTTGATTGCAGTGTCGTTTCCGTGTCAAGTGTGGTGGACTCGCTTGTGTGGATTCCACCTGATGAAGTATCAGAATTGAATGAAAATTTCTGTATTGGAGATGCAACAACCGCGCTAGAAGGATTCACATCCTCTCGAGTCAGTTTCAGTTTGAAAAAGTGACTGATTGCATGTTGTTTCCCTTTCCCATTCATGCTCAACCCATTCACTTGAGTGGTTTCGCTTGATGTAGAATGTAACGCGACTGAAATTAATATATGCTTGGATATTTACTATGCGCCAGGCTTCTATGTCGAGAAGCCACTGCTAGAACTAAATACTCTATAAACGATCAGAGCATGATGAACAGATAACTAAAACCAGTGAAGCTATCTAACTTCGCTTCTTCCTACTCTACTGAAGCTGATACTATTGATGTTGGACTGTTTCGAAGTCGAATCTGGTGAGCTTAAACTGGACACTGATGGGTGTTCCGTAGTATTCAACGTTGACTTGATATCAATCGACAATAATGTCCCACTCGAGCGCGACTTCCTTAGACTGGGAACATCCTCTGGAGCTTTCCTGTCGATGCTTGTTCGCGACAAGTTCAACTTACCAAAAGATGAGACATTCGATAGCCCTCGAGGCCTTGGGGAAGGCGTAACATTCCTTGACGAGGAACCTTCTTGTAATGGTCCCAAATCTTGGGAATGTAGGAAGGCCCATTGATTGGAATTCGCCGTGGTGTTGTTGGAAAAGCTACTATTCCTCCTTCGTGATTTTTCATGCGACTCTATGGAACTTGTCGTCGATATTGTTGATTGTGGAGATGCTTGATGGGTATAACGCGTGCTTGGAGATATTGTGACTGATTTTAAAGATGGTGTTTTTGTGGAAGGGGTTTGCGGTGCAGTTAAGCCATTGCTCGAAGCAAACGCTGCTGTTGCTGCTGCGATTGCTGGGGGTTTAGGCAACACTGTGGTGTTTGATCTTTGTCGAACAAAATTGGGGCGTGACAATTTTTCTGTATCAATGTTTGGAGGTAACGATTGTGAATGGGCTCGATTTTTTTTGGTGACAGACACTATTGGCGAGGATAGTATCTTGTTGTTGGTACTATTGCTATTAATGGTGCTGCTACCGTTGTTATTTTCCAATGAATTTGTAGATCGGTTGAATGAAATATTAAAAATCGAAGATTCATTCGACGGAATTGAATTGTCGTCTAAGGAGGTGTTGTTGGAAAATGAATCTAATTCCGGGTTCACTTTCAAGGACAATAAGTCCTTCTTCAACTGCTTGTACTTATCAATTAGTTTGTAAGTTGATGTATAATCAAATGGGCACCATCCTTTCAAGTTTTGATGCGTTTCCAATTCGACAATCTCCTGTAATGCCAAATTTCGATCCTTGGTGTTTGATAGTATAAACTGCAACAAGATATGAAGACAATCCAAGTTGTTGTACTGAAAACATAGGTGGAAACAATTATTACCTTGCAAATCGGGTAATTTGTAATTGGCCCCAAAATCCAAGAGCAATCTGATACCCTGCTTGAAGTTGTAGATACAGCTGTAATGTAGTGGTGACTGTTTCAAGTCTCCACCTAGCAAGTTGATCCACGGTTTACCAAAATCCTGTAATAAATAGTGCAAAACTTGATGATGTCGATTTATAGCGGAGACGTGTAATACCAGCAACCCATCGAAGCTTAGAAGGTCTAGTTGACTGTATTCTTTATCGAATTTTTTGCTGAAACTAACCAAATGTGAGCATATCAAGTAATTGCCATGGTAACTGGCGTAATGTAAGTTATTCCACCCGTGGTTATTGGTGTCGATATTGAGCCACAAGTCGGGAAAACGTATCAACAAGCGTTTGGTTATGGGTAAGTTGCCTTCGATGACAGCATTCCTCAATCGTTCCAGGGGATCTAACATGTCATAGTTCCACGGTTAATAAAAGTTACCGGCTCTATCTATTGTTATCTGATTAAATATCCCAATTCCATAATGTTGTATGCACCACCATTGCAGGATTCACTTAATGTTACAATGCAATGGCATAGAGACAAAGAGTTATCGAAGAGAGGTATGCATGAGACATGCGTTTCACCGCTTGAGTAGTTGGCCTCACCAATTTGGTGACAGTAGTCTCATGTATATGTATTTTCAAAAGTATACCAATTTTCAAGCGATGATACAGAAGGACTGGGGGTTGGTTTACTAACGTTCATACTATAGCCAAGTACAAACATACCTAATGGTACAACTTTCCAATTTTTTATTTATATTTTTTCTATATGTTTGATGAGTTTAAAAAATGCAATCGTAATGTCTATCCAGCAATACCAACTGCTCCAGCCTATTTGGTACCTTGTCGAGAACTGCTGAAATAACCATTTATCTCACCAACTTCTTAATGATGTTCGAATGGCAAGACTTGTCCAAACATGACGGGACCATCTTCCTTGATTCTGTAAAAAATGTAGAACCACATAGTGGCCCCCAAAGCTTTGGCACCGTATCTCAAGTGTGCGGGCACATGTGGCTTGGCCACTGGTGCGTGTCTGATGAACTTAGCTACGTGATGTGCTGCCATTTTCAACGTTTGACTATGACCACCGAATATTTCAATCGTTTTGGTTGGAGGAAAAAAATGATTGGTGATGATGGTAGCGCGATACATAATCATGGAATAGCACTGTTGCAAGCTGTAACATAACGATAGAAGTGGCTTATGAAAGTGGCATAGTATTGTTGCCTTTCATTTTTGCTTTGGGCATTGTTTCGAAGAAAGTGGTTTGAACTTAACCTTCGAATACTTTTTGTAACATAGTACTGTGTCCCGACTCAGGACTGATGTTGAATCACTTTGAAATGCAACGTTAATGGACTGGGCAATTACTAGAAACTCAACATGGCTCTTTGGTAAATAACGACGCAAAGTTTAGTCAAATCGAAGCTTACACAATATTGTCGTGTTTACTTGCAGTCAGTAATGGGAGCATATCCATTTTGGTGACCAGACCAGCTCAGCAAGCTTAACCTTAATATGTCTTCGACGCTGGTACCTACATTTAGATCAAGTGCTCTGGCTGCTTAAACTCTCAATAAGAATGTACTCGCCAACATCGGCGTCTAATTTTTTGAAAGGTAAAAAGTTTTCAAAAGTACGGAGTTTCTACATTGACTGTCCACTAACTTTCGAGATGAGCTTTATTGACATTAACTATCTATGGATTGCTTTGCCAGGCAGCTTCAATCGCCGATCGTAGCAGTTCATATTAAACAAGTCAACAATCATTTAAAAATACATTTCTAGTTATTTATACATAAGCTTAAGCATCCCCTACATGTACTCATGGCTCGTATCTCCTCAATGATTTTTACTCCAGATTAACTTTAGTCGTATTCGGTAACCAGATTGGTCCCACGAGCGATTAGAGTTTCAACAGCAATTGAGGATTCTCCAGTCTGATGGGGCGTTTATTCTACATGATGTTTGATAGTGAATTTTTGGTTCGAAACCAACCTATTTATATATTTCCTCGCGGCTTAGTGCAAACTTTTAGGCTATATTTACTTGAAAATGTGCATATAATAAGCTTCTTATTGATGTCTTGGATGTTCAAAGGTAGTATTGTTTAAGCTAAGTTTTCCAGCATGCTGGTTCAATGAGATCCATTTCAACGGCAAAAGTTGTAGTTGGTGAAATAAGATTTGGAAACCAGTCGTCTCCTAAAGGTTTGGGGTAGTCAAAGTTTGCCAAATTAAACTTTCTCTATGCCCTGGCTAAAGCTTAAATGGGTGGAAACTGCTGCCTTCTAGAATAACTCTTTCAGGTGTTCTTTTAGTGAAAAATAATGTGTCAAGCATCGGTTAATCCAATGTAAGGTACTGATTCGTTTTAAAAAGGTAATATAGCAACCCTTGTCTATTTTGAAATTTGTGGTGTATGGTGTCTATGTGAAAATCTAGTGAAGTAAAATCTAATGATATGAATTCAACGCATTCCTTTTGTAGTCATTCCAGAAATTCTTGATTCATGCTATGAAATGTTTCGCCATGTTTCAACTGGTAATTTGTTTTCGATATTTTTGGCTTTAAGCGATTTACTCAAATGCACGATGTTGTGTTTTTGCAAGCTAATGAGGCCATATTTTGAGGATGTAGGTAGGAGTTGACTCATCGTGGAAATCCAGATGGTATGTTGGCGCTCATCTGTGCTTATTGACTGTTGTCGTAGTTATTGGAGTTGGGGTATACATTATTTGGACTTCGACTATGTTTCAATTTTTCGTGATTGTTGTAGTTTAAGTTATAGTTGCCGACATAATTGTTGACAACTGGTACAGGATTCGTGTGAGTAAAATTGCCGAAGTTCTGGAGAGGAAGGTTGTCATGGTATGTTGATTGTATGGGATAATAATTTTGATTGGGACTTGTATTAGCGTTTGCGACATTACCCGTGTTGGACATGGGATTATTATTTGTGGTATTATTACCCATCATACCTTCGTTGTAGGAATATTGGTACCCATATTGACCATTATTGATCATTGGTATTGGATGTTGAGGTTGGCTTGTTTGCATATGACTGGGCAGAGGATTTGGAAGTAGTAAGGTTGGGTTCTCCGGTAGGCTTTTTGGTATTATAGAATTCAAAGTCGCTTGAGATTTGGAATTGATGAGGTTGGACAAGGTGTATTGATTATAATTTGTGACGTTTGTGGGTTGTAAGTTGGTGGAGAAATTGGGTTGGGGTATTGGTAGAGTTGGCGCCGTCGGCGTCGATAGTATTGACTGATTATAATCATGAGAAGGATCGAAGCCAATCTCTTGCTTTATATTGCGTCCTTGTTCTTGCTTCATATCTCGCTCGTGCAATCGGTAATGTCTCTTCATGTTCAGTTTCACCGAGAATAATTTACCGCACCCTTCCCAAGGACACTTGAATAGTTTTTCCCCAGTGTGGGAATAGTAATGCGTTTGTAATGACGATGGACGACTGAACTGCTTGTTGCAGATTCGACATCTGTTTCGTTTAGCTGTTTCCGGGGTCATGGCGTACGTCGTAGTAGATCGACTCTTGCGTTTGGTGGTCTCCTGACTACCGATTTCAGTGGTGCCATATTGTGTGGATGGAGGACCATCATATCCATACGAGTGCTGCTGATCGTATCCACTTGTAGCGGAAGCTTGGTGTGCAACATAGCGATTGTCGTAATAAACTTGTCGTACATATGGGTATTGTGAAGGTGGAGGGGGATTGTCATTGAAATTTTGAGAGACCATCATTGCAGCATCCTCTGGAGTCAAAATTGTAGAGTAAAGATTATATATGATTTATAAAATCCACATGGTTGATTTGAATTCATGACATTAGTTATCGGTGTTCAGAAAATATTCAATTGTTTTTAATTTTCAATGTCTGGTTGCGTATATTTTTTATGCGATGGAGTAAAAGTAATTTCCAATCATATCGAACTTTGTTGCTATTATGTGGGTAATTATTTTGTGGAGTTGCAGAGATTGGCAGGTTGGTTGAACTACCGATGCCGTTAGTAGGCGCAATTGGGCTGCTGGAGCTGTTGGTGATGGGTTGTGGCGATGAAAATAGGATAATACATCAAAAACACGATAATCTAGAATTTATGATTTTCAAGTTTGAAACATAGATATATTCGATGCATAGATCAGAGAAATTCTACAATTATCTCTGTCATTGATGATTAAGGGTCACAGGTATATTGTTATGTTTATGACAAAAGTGGCAATAGAATGCCGGCAATCATGGCGACGAGTCGAATAATAGAATCGATATAAACTATTGAAACATTGAATAAGGTAACATTCAATAAAATATCACCCAGACGCAATGTATGAGACTCGGGGAATCAATTTAAGATTCCAGTGCATGGAACATCATTATCGCATATCATCCAATGGTTGCACCCAGATTGTCTAGCTGGTATTGGTCGTGATACAAGGTCTACAGGAGTAACAAGACTCTATGACTTTTCACATCTGACACTTTTTTCTCGTGAATCTGTCCATATATGGACAGAACGCTACGCTTGAGATATCTCTTCCATCTCTTTTGTCAGTGTAACATTGTTACTCGAAACTGAATTATTGTTGAACCCCAATCAAAACCCTATACTTGGTTCTAGATCAAACACGATTGCTCTGAGTAGCACACATCCAGAGGAACGAATAACTTTGAGTATAAAAGTTTTCATTTAGTATCGTCTTCTAGTTTCTTCTACTACATGAACTAAATTTCCCAGATACAATATATTAATCAAACGAAGATTTTCATTGTTCGAATGTATGTAACCCGTCAAATTTTAATCCATCAATCATATGCACCTAGCAACAAAGATGCCACAACTTCTGTCATTATTGGGATAAATCAATCGAACCTATATATGAGATGACTTGTCATGTCATGTTATATCTTCGTCTACAAAAAAATTAATGTTCATTTTTCAAGATGAAATAATCACCAGAGGTTTCGTAAGTTACTCAAATTTAAGTTTGGTTTTTGACATTAACCCTTGATGCAATAGTTGCATTAGCTGTAGCGCTAATCAATCACAATCCTTCGAGCGGCTAATTTTGCCATTCAACGAACTCGACTCTTAACCGAGCTGATTATCTTGAAAGCTATTACGATTATTTCTAGAATCGAGCCTCTTATTCACTAGCCTCAAGTCAAATTTTTTTGAAATTTTGGACCCATGTCTCCGCAACGGGTAAACTTGCTACATGTTTAGAAATGATTTGGTTTCTTGAATATACATGTAACCTAAACATTTATTTCATACAGCAACCTGATTTTTGCCAGTAGAGGATATTAGGTCCTGCGGGAGTATTAGCAACATTATTTCAGCTATTAACTCCCTAGATATCGTAGCGAAGCCTATCTTCGGCGTTTGAATGCAGTATATTATTTTGGCCGGCAATATTTAGGGGAAAAAAAAAAGAACTGGACACTTTGATGAATACTTGTTGTCACAAAATGTACGGTAAACAAATTTAGAGGCCTCATTTGGCTGTAGCGATATATCCTTATTTCCATAACTAGTTAACCGAAAGCGCAATTCGAGAATGAATTTTATGGTATGATTATCAGAAAGGAGGCTTACTTCCCAGATTCAAGCCAGAACCCTGTCCCACTTACCCAAATTCGATAGTAAACATCTCCCAATATGGCTTTAACATTTGTATATCCCCATCATAGTGAAAAAATTTTAACCAAATCTGATACCCATTCATTATTGCAGCAAACTTGACTAACTCACCACAATTCGATCGACTAACAACGTCCTTATAATATATTCAAATCCCAATGCCAATTCTTTATTACCTGAAATGACTAATAATTAGATAGATGTGTTGCAAAGTTGATCGAGGAACATTGATTCGATACTTCTCGTCTCAGTGAACTAAGCCGCTTAAATAAATCAACGAATTCGATACGCTACGAAACACTAACGCCCAGAACAGCATCTAAAGTGCAAGCTGGTATGTACGAGTAGCTTGCTTCTGATGTTGGTATGGGTTTCATTGTCGCAACACTTTCAAGAATCTTATGTTGCGAGGATGACTTCGCCTACGCTGCATTAGGCTTGATGAAGCAAGGACAATTGAAAATAGTCTCGCAAGCTCAAGAGGGCTTCATATAGCGAGGAAACTAGTTCATGATAACATAGCGTCTTGTCGGTTAACTCAGGCAGTATTCAGGCATCTATTCTTGAAGGCAATTCACCAAACCCCGATGATTATACCATGCCATACCTCAATCAGAATTACATCTACTTTTTCAATGTGACCGTTTCATGAGATAAAAACATATTAATCAGCGAATCTATTTCATCATTGAGCAAGAACAATAAATGCCGTATAATGGCCCGAATTTGTTCAATAAAAAATAAAACCAGTTCAAAAGCCATTGTTATTTGCTTCTCTTGTTTGACAGGATTTCTTTTTCATCTGGTGCGCAATACAAGGGTGATGTGCAGAGAGTGAATTTTCAAGATTTTGATTTATCGGTCGACACAATTCTATTCGTGTTTTGTTTCTCTTTAGGTTGAAAATGGTGAGGAACAAAGAAGCCAGCTAAAAAGTATACACAAATTGAGTTCATTCTGAACAAAAGAGTCCAAATGTTGCACCTAAGTCACAGATACAATACTTTTCAGAGGTTGACCAAGACGTGACTTCGCGCAGGAGTTTTCAAAATTGCAGGAAAAGTTCATTGACCACATCGTGTCAAAGCAAAAGCATATTGCAATCACACACTTGAAATATCTCGCCAAATATCTGACCACAAGATTAGCTCCAAGATCTATCTGGACTTGTGAGAAGTCATCAGATTGCGTTCGAAACTGATTTGAGACTGAACATAAAACTCTCATGATAGCACATCACGCCCTCATCAAAGAATCAAGCGGGTTCAGGTTATACTTTGTTTCAACTCTGACCAGTGGGCATCTTATAGTGTTTCCTTCAGTACTCTTCGATAACGACACTTTTGCCACTCCGATGATGATTTTCAAACATTTACAAACACATTGAGTACACATTCAATTGAGAGGCACTTTGAGTCAATATTCTAAATTGATAGCTATCCTGTTGGGTTTATACTGAGATGGACAGAAACACAATGCCGCAAAATAATTCTGAACCAACCAAAATAGGGTCCTCGAGATGCGGATATTTGATTGCCCGAGTGCTGAATACAAACCGACAAAGCACCTACATGATGAGTGTTAATGCTGCGGTCTTGACTATTATAATGGCTAGTATATTGACTAAAAAGCGTACGCTTAAGAATCCTCACCGAGACTGGAAATATATTGGCATATAATTTCCCCAGACACGAAGAAAAAACAGTATGCGGAAACCCTACAATGATTGGTATGCTTAGTTTTGAAAAACACCACACTCTTTGAGGTTTGATGCGTTTCTTGGGGACTGACCGACAGATGACAATCAAGGCCTACATGCCAATACTCCTTGAGTACAGTCTCAAAGGGTGTGTTTCAAACTTGACAACACGAGGTCGAAGGTCGAGAAAGGTGGTATATTGTTTGGAGAAACCGGCAGCTTTCGTGAACTGAGGGTAACAAACAACAAGTGCGGCCATCTGTAAATAAATAACTTCGGTATGCCCCCATGCCTCGTGGCGGACCGAATGGTATAGACGGGGTCATTCTCATTACGAACAAACCACCACAATGTGATTGTGGCTGGAAATGTTTGAGGTGACCATATCACGTAGGTATTATCACGGAAATTCTCCTGTTAATGCCGAATTGATCTTGGTATTCATATCGGCAATACGCAACGGATCGGCACATGCCCATTGATCTGAGCCCGTTTGAGCGATGCCGGGTTGGCGGTAGCGCCATGGAGGATAAGGTTTTCAACGGAGTTTGTGTTGAGGTAGATGACGGGGTAACAGTGTGTAGTTTGAACATATAGTAGTCTTTGCTCAAGGGTATAATGGAAGGGGCTGTTTATAAATAGATTTACGTAACTCTCCTTGTCCGTTTGCATTATGATCTGATCATAGGTCCCACACCCTCATCTGAGCTTCAACCGGATCAGGTTGCTATCGATAGTATTGCCTAGTTCTAAAGTATACATCAGTTTTTTGTGCTTGAATGTCACTTTGCCCCTAATTACTGATTCACAGTTGGGTTGGCTGCATATATTTTCGCGGTGCTGGATTGATGTATTATTTGACATGAAGTGACATAGTCCCCCCCAGAATTTGTGGGTTTGGGGTTAGTTTTTGATGATAATGGATAGTAGTAAATTGTAGATACTGTAATGTAGACACTTGCATCGATACAATTGACCTATACCCCCTCATCTTTGTTGCAAAATGGTTTCGGGCTAAAATTAAATTTTTTCGCAACCAACTAAAAATAGTCGATGGCTGGTTCCAACTATAGCCCTAAATTACATGCGTGCTGCAGACGTTAGTGGTATGTTACCAAAGCGCGGAGTGATGAGTTAAGGTTTGCCAGCAATGACATATTGTTACTGGGTTGTTGCAGAATTGTATTTCCTAGGCTCCTGTTTCGTTTCAATTGTTTAAGCCCTCGAAAAATGCCTGGTTGTTTGATCCAACTGGTGCTACTGGTGGCACTTTTAACTATTATTTTCTGAATCCAGTGACAGATGGATGACGGCTTGGGGGTAGTAAAAATATCACTCAACGGTGGGCAATGGTTTCTATATAAATGTCCTAGAGGTTCCCGTTTCTGAAATATCTTGATCCATAAGATTCCAAGAACAACATGAAATTTAGTCATATTACCCTCACATTCGCTGCTTTAGCATCAACAATCCTAGCTGCTTACGTCCCTTCCGACCCATGGACGGGATTGACCCCAGATTCTCCTGCCCCAACTGGCGCTACCACCGACCACACCCATCCATTCGGGATACAAATCGTGCTGGTAGGCGCCAGCGCTGCTAAAAGAGCAGTTGATCAAATCACCGATGGCCAGATTCAAGCCAACTCGGCCACATTGGCTTCCCCCACACCAACTGTCATCCAACAGATATCCGATGGTCAAATTCAACAACAAACAACTGCCCAACCCATCCAACAGATTGGCGATGGACAAATTCAACATCAAACTACTGTCACCCCAATTCAACAAATTGGCGATGGACAGATCCAACATCAAACTACGGTAACCCCAATCCAACAAATTGGCGATGGACAAATCCAACATCAAACTACGGTAACTCCTATTCAACAGATTGGTGATGGCCAAATCCAACATCAAACCACGGTAACCCCAATTCAACAAATCGGCGATGGACAAATTCAACATCAAACTACAAACACGGCAATTCAACAAATCTCAGATGGTCAAATTCTAAACCCAACTGGTACTGCTGCTGCTCAAATTAGTGATGGTCAAATTCAAAACCCTACTGGTACCGCCGCCGCTCAAATCAGCGATGGTCAAGTTCAACAAACCGGTACCCCAGAAAGCAGCGATGGTACTCCACAAGCTTGTGGAACTGACAGTACCTTATCCATGTCCATTACTGGCGGTATTTTGACCGACTCTAAGGGAAGAATCGGTGCGATTGTTGCTAATAGACAATTTCAATTCGATGGTCCTCCACCACAAGCTGGTACTATCTACGCCGCTGGTTGGTCGATCACCACTGATGGTTATTTGGCTTTGGGTTCATCTACCCAATTTTATCAATGTTTATCGGGTGATTTCTACAACTTGTACGACCAAAGCATTGGCGCTCAATGTTCAGAGGTTCACTTGAGTATTGTTGATCTTGTTACCTGTTGATTCGAATTTTGATTAGGGCTGAATGTATTAGCTCCTTGCATCTCTTGACTGATTTCAACTTCTTCTTCGTCAAAAATTATTTCGTGTATATTATTTGGTTATTTATTGGGTTTAGTATATAATTTTGGAACAAAATACAGATGCATCAAAGTTACAATCATACTTTATCTTTGCACTTGTGCCACGGTAGAACATTTAAAATTAAAATCTAACTTGTTATTTTCAGCATCACATTTTGAAGTGTTGTTCAAACACCGATGAATCAGTCATCTCTTCAGAACATAATATTTCGTACAATTTCAAGGCTTGCAACATAGGTATTGGCTTTTCATAATCAAATCAGTTATACGTACCTGTCAAGCTGTCACCAAAGAGTAGCAAGGATGACCAAACCAAGTTGAATATGTGTAGACCTATTCTTGCTTTTCAATTGATCTAGACTCTCTCTTGTATACGCTTGGAATAACTAGCATTGACATTTGCGGCAAACTCACTTTCAAGAACTCGGCCTTGTCCACTTCTCGTGACGTAAAAATCGCCAATAGTCAAAGATTAAACTTGCAACTGCTAATAGTGTCACATGACGTATACTGTATATAGTTTATTCCCTGCATTCTAAAAAATTCTCGTAAATATGCACCTTCTGCATAGCATCTCACGCCACAATCAAGAAGCTGGGCAAATTTCGACACTGACTGGCAAAGGTTTGATGAAGAACTTGAAGTGATTAGTTGGGGCGTAAGAATGTATGTGAAATAGACAACTTGGATCGCCAACCACTCCACTAATGTTAGGTTAGTGGTTCAGGTGAAAAGTAGAAATGTCCAACATATCACGAGGGTTCATAGCATACTCAAACAGCGTGAACTCAATATATTGGTAGAAAGCATAAGATGCAAAGAAGAAACACACAGAAACGAAAATTTCATATTTCTACCTTCAACAAGGAGTCGAATTGACACCTGCGCTTCGGGTTAAAATTAGACCGATACTGAAGAATAACTAGAGACATCAAGTGAGCTGAGAAGAAAAAAAAATTGTGGGAAGAATCATAATTACTCTATCTCAGGTTTGGATTGTACGTTGAACCATACTTTTGAAGGAACGTGAGAATTCGATGCAATGAGTCGAGAGGGCCTCGACTTGAAATTAATGCACAGAACTTGTTGCTATTGTGATTGATCACACAAACCAGGCGTCGTCCGTCAACTCAAAAGTCAAACTTCTATTAAACAACTACCATAAATTAAATAAATAAACCTGGTTTCCCATTTTTCACATCATCGCCAAAATCGGCACAAAATGCATATGATCCCCTTATGGCACAATCCACATTCTCGTTGTTGTACCCGTAACTGAAATTATCGACCTCAAACAACTTGTAGTAAGGGTTCTCGGTATCGAGTTTCATGAGGGCTTTAATTAGGCCCTGTATATGGATAACCTCTACCGTATTGTCACTAATAGAGTACGATAAAGTCATTCGATCAATGATTGAATCGAATGGTTGTGTTATGTCGGTTGTGTTGCTGCTTGGTATGTGATCAAACCTCCAATCCGATATCCCGTTGGGAATCAACGCACTGACAGTGTCACAGAAATCATCAGTCAGTTCCCAACCTTTCATGGTAATGTCCAAAGACATGAACGACGAAATGTGGCTGATTTTGTAATTAGGTGTCTCGCCATTGTTGTCCTTCGTAATGATGACAAGATTAGGCCGATACATATCTGTGGTACAACCGCAACCTTTCAAGTGGGCTCGAGCAAACCCAAACCAAATCTCACGATCTTTGGGCATTTTGCCAACCACTAGCTCCAATTCTGGAAATTCACCCGTGTACTTATCAATCAACTCATTAAAGTTGACCAATTCTGTACCACCTCGTAGAGCACCAACTTTCTTGTCAGGCGAGATACCCGGCTCCATCTGATACTCGACGTTACAATATATAGCACCATCTTGTAGCGATTCTAATGAACATTTGTAAATGACCAAACTTCTCCATCGGTAGACAAACAAGATATCCTTATCGTAACTATTTTGGTGGCGGTTTTGATAGTTGAAGAAAGGGGTCCAGTTCTTTTGCGTGTCTGATTTCAGATCCGAGGTCAAAAGAACCACTTTTGAATACCTGTTTGTCGATTTCGAAGCCTTGTCGACATTGTTTTTCCCCACTTGAAACTGCCAAGGGTAGCAAAGAAACATTGACCGAGAGTAAACATAGTCATCAGCGCCTTTCTGACCAGCCATGGGGTTGTGTTGTTTGTGGTACTCGTTTGTGATCATCAAAGGCTCTTCGTAACCTTTTTTATTCACTGTCACAATCAATCGTGGGTCTTCGGGTCCGTAATTTTTGCGATTAGAAGTGTCAAGGTGGAAGGGCACTGGCAAGATAGTTGGAAAAACCATGGAAGTGAACTCATGACCCATAACCTCTTTATTAGTGGGTATCACTAGTTCAATATTTTTCAACTCGTGCCAGTTTTCATCAAAGATTTGTGCGTATGACAAACTGAAGAGTGGATTATTTTTGGCTCTTCTTGGTGAGTAGATAATGCGGGAGATCATGTAATGGACTCCGTATTGTTCGAGCCACACTGAGGAGCCGGCTAATCTGAACCATTTCACGTTATAGTCGCTGGCCTCGATTTGTAGCTGCCAATTATCATCGAAAAACGGTCTAATTTCTTGCAAGTAGGGCGATTTGAAATCCAAGTGGGTTTTCAATATTTGTTGCAAGTCATTGTCTAATGATTTTGCAGTGGAGACGTCCACGGATATCCCATCTTTGATCATTTTACATTTTTCATCGCTGTCACCACCAGCAATCTCCAACTCTGAGTTGTACAACGTTAAGTTGTGAGGTTTGAATTCGTCGCTGATGCTGGTTTTATCTTCGGTTGAGTCGGTATATTGTTTTTGGGAATCATACCTAAAAATTTTCGAGCTTGCTACTTTAGTTTGTTTATTGGATATTAGTTGATACTCTTTTGAAAAAGTTTCACCTTGTGGAAGTTTGTAATTCTTGGGGAACACCACTACTCTAGGTATACTGCCAAATTTATTTGAATTTTCACTTGGTGCTAGCATGTTTTTGGCCGCAGCCAACGAGCTGGCAACAGCATCGTGGTACCTAGTAAAGTGGACAAACGTGTAAGTGGCAAGTGTAAACAACACAACTAGTGCCAATCTGACCTTATTGCTACTCATTTTCTTGAGTAACATCCTTCATCTGTTGTGACTAGGAGATTGATTGTCTCCTGAAAAAACCCAAAATAAGGCCAAAATTTAATAAGGTACAAAATTGACACAATTCCTGCACACAGATAATGGCCTCAGCACATGGTCCGGGAGAATTACGGCCACGGACAATTACGGCGAATATGTAAGCATTGCACAATTAATTGACAGGGGGTGTATATTTTTATCGTGTATGGATAGATATATCTAGTCATTTTTTCAAGAACCCCTTTTGTTTGTAGGGGCTGGAATGAAGCAAGTAGTTTGTGTTTGTGTTTGTTGTACTGGAAGTCATCGTGTAAGTGACGCTGGAATAAACATTGTTATCGGCAACAAGAGGAATGTCGCTATCATCAAGCACGCCCGGCTCGTTGTAATGCAAAGTCACAGATGAAAAGTTGGCAAAAGGGTCTTCTGAAGGAGGGGTGGTGGGCTTAGATGTAATCTTCTTATCAGGTTTCTCTTCACTGGGGATGAATCGCTCGTATTTTTTGTTGCTCTTGTACAACACCGGTATCATGGGAGGCGTCTGGTTTCTGAGTAACGCCCATTGCGTATGCTTGAAAAATGCATGATTTTTCACGTCCGACGCACCTGACTTACATCCTAAACGCTTGAGCTCGTCCTTGATCAATAATTTCCGAATCAAAGACTTGCAATTCGACGATATGGGTTGCGTGTCTAAAAACTTAACATCGCGCTTCAAAATATTCGTGAATGTCCGTTTCCGATCGCTGCCTTTGAATGGAGTGGTCCCATACAACATCTCGTAAATGAAAATCCCCAACGTCCACCAATCAACAGCAGACGTGTGGCCCTTTCCTCGTATGACCTCAGGCGCGATATACTCCTCAGTTCCAACAAACGAATTCGTTCTGAAACCGTCAATGCAGATCTTGGTATCGATGGTGGGGTTACCGCTACTGTTTTGAATGTGGTTCTTGGTGAATGATATCTCGGGATTCTTGTTACTAGTGCTCTGTTTCGATAAATCAAAGTCACTCAACATGATATGCCCCGATTGATGGAGTAAAATGTTTTCTGGTTTCAAATCACGATAGATAAAACCCATCATGTGTAGATATTCTAATGCTGCTATGACCTCCGCCGCATAAAACTTGGCATCATTCTCAGCAATGCATTTCGAATCTCGAGTTTGTAAGGCCCGAAAAAATTCACCCCCCATGCAATACTCCATGCATAGATACAAGTAGTCCTCAGATTGGAACGAATGATACAAGGTAACAATGAATGGATGGTTCGACGTCGCGAGAATCTCTTGCTCGGCTAATGCACGTTTGATTTTGTTTCGTTCAATCATCTCCTTCTTTGATAAGACTTTCATGGCAAACAATTTGTTGGTAGATTTTTCCTTGACAAGGTAAACTTTACCGACATCACCTTTGCCCAATAACTTTAACTTTTCGAAATTATCCGAGTTTACTTGGGCGTCCAAAACTTTGGTGGCAGCATTGCTATACATTCTCTCTTGAGTTAAAGTTCGAGGTCGGTTACCTTTCAACTCACCAATGTGTGTAGATATATCAAACTTTTCGGAGTTGTTATCATCCAGCTGACACTGGGTGTCTGGTTTATCGTTTAATATTCGATTAACTAGGGGCGCCGAAGCCACCCTTCGCAATGTTCGTTGAAATGGAGTAGTTGGAGGTGAGAGTTGCAATACATCAGAATCGTATTGCTGGTTATGGTTATTGTGGTGGTTGTTGTTATTGTTGGTGTAGTTGTGACTTGATTTCACTGCTCGTTTGGCAACAGGGTGATGCAATCTGACTGAATTTGGACTATCAATCTTCAAAGACGAGTCAATCAAGTTTGAGCTTTTGGATGGCGAGTATTGGTTCGAGGTTTTTGGCGACGATGTTGGTGATGGTGCTTTTCCGATATAGTCCATGATTTCCTCATCTTGAAAGTCCTGTTTATTGATCGAGTGGATCTTGGGAGGTTTCAATACCCCCGAGTCGTTCAAGCTAAACACAGAATCGTTGTGTCGTAACGACACCGCCAAATCTTCATCGATTTTCGGTGGGGTTAGGTTATTTTTGATATGAGGAGGCAACCCTTGATGCATAAAGTAGGGATTTGAGTTCATCACCTGGTTGTAATCGTTGGTGACAATGATCTTTGGTTCCGGCGACACATTCGTGTCTTTGGTAACACTGGGCGAGCCATTGCTATTTTTCAAACTATTTTGTCGTTTCAACATCATCATTCGTTTCATCTTGATCAAATTGGGGGGCAATATCGATAAGTTGTCTCCTTCGTCTAGCGTAGGAGCAGTTGGAGAACTGAAGGACGAGTCCTTTGATGAAATATCTTTTGACGAGCTGTTTGAGTCGTTTGATTGTATAGTTGAGTTTAACATATCTTTTTCCATAGACATATTAGATGGGTTTGACAACCTAAAGAAACTCTTCAATTTGATCAACGAATTGGTCTGGTCTTCGTCATCGTCGTTATCCTTGTTGAACAAAAATTTCGACAAGCTAATTGACCTCGATCGGTTCTTGGTGTGTGTCTTGAAGTCGTTCGGAGCCATAAACTCGCCTTTGTTGTTGTTCGCCTGGCCTTCTTGATCGGTTTCACTTGTGTGAAATAGATTAGCGTTGAACACCATACGTAGTTACTCAATCACTAGATCAACACTTCATATATTAACGTGAGAACCGCCTCAAAGAACCCAAATAAAAAACGTGTGAATTGAAAGTATAGTGTGTGTAGATACGCTCTACCTATGCCAGCCCCGGTTTATGGTCCAGCCTATGCTCTGTGGATCACTATGGCAATTCTGGTGAAGCTGCCAAACAATTTGTGCGGTGCAACAAATTCTGCGCCCAAAGTTAAGTGGAGGTGATGGTGGGTTCATAACCTGAAGAACGATAACGCCTGAAACTGAGAGAATGGTTACTAGAGGGAGGTGAATCGTGGTAGAGAGAGAGAGAGAGAGAGATGTATATACGTAACATATCACTTCCAGTACACCTGTAGAGCTTTGCGTATATCAAATGAGTAGATCGCACGTTGGGATGAATTTGGTTTTCCTTGCTACGATAACAAATCGTGGATGATTTTAGTAGTACAAGTTTTAGTAAGTGTAAACAGAAGGTTTATAATTGTAACGCTGATAATACAACAATGGACCTGTTCATGTCGCTTATTTTCAACAATACCACATCGTTGTGACTGTGAAAAGATGCGCAGCAGTTAAACAGTCAAAGTTTACAGGGTAAAGTTTGAATATTGGCTGCAAATGTCATGTATGCACATTGTGAGTGAACTGTTTGCTATGTCTTCTTTGTTTTACAATGAACAGAAAGGAACTAGTTGTGTTGTGTATTACTATTGTACAGTGGATGCAAGGGTTGTTTCATACCAAATGAGGTGGCAACAAGAAATTGGGTATACTATTCTTGATGTAGTAGATATGGTGGCAGTTGTTACACACCATTTTCCCTTCCTGGATCTGGGTTTCAATCAATAGACTATGCAAATCCTTCAAAATTACCTGATCCTCTTCCATGATGGGATCCAAATTCTCAGGCTTCAATTGCGGCAACGACGAGTTGCCCAAGTCTTGCGCCACTTTCAATATCCCCTCCCAGTTCAAACGTTCTATTATATGGGTGATGAATTCGGGATTGTACTCCATCTCCTGCTGCACCAACTCGCAGTCTTCAAATTTCAAGGGAAATGCCTCCACCGACGACTGGCACGTCTTCACAGCACACTTGACAAAATTGGTAGTGAGAAACTTCATTCGCTGCTCGGTGTAGTTCACTAGTTAAACCCAATCTTCACCAGGTTTTGAAAATGATTTTATCAAAATTGATGAGCTTATATGTAGGATGATGATTGGATGAATGTCACCGATAAAGCAAGGATAAAATGAACACAAGGGACAGCAAATGGTTGGATACATATGGAGTTGATTAGTAACATCTGCTTTGTTCTCATCCAGCTACTATGAGTCAATTTGACTCAGAAAATTCGAGTTGACCGTAAAATACCCAGATAACGCTCCTGAAACATGTTTCAAAAAACTATAGTAACAACTCTGTATCATTCAAATACCATTGGAGTGCGCACCAACCGCTATATATACTCTCCTCTGATAGTTATCGCCAGTTTCTCTGGCTTTTTGCAACCGTTTGCAACCGTTTGCAACCGTTGATTATCGCACGACTGGGTGTTTTTTTGTTGAAACTTCACAGTGGCAAGACGGTGAACCAGATCCACCAACAAGATGTCGTTACAGAAGTTAACTGGGGAGTTGTACCAATTGTTCGAGCAGGAGAAATACGAGCAATGTCAACAAATCTTGCCGCCCATCAAGTTGGAGTTGATCAAACACAACTTGTTGTTGCCTTTGCCAAACAACACCGAAAATAACGACCAGATCAACGACTTGAGAATATCGCAGCGTATCTTTGAAATTGGGGCATTGTCTTCGTTATTGACCAACAACTACCAATCGTTTGAAAACTACGTTTCCCAGCTAAAGCCATTCTACGATAATTCACAAATGCATAATAAACCAATAGTGAACACCGACTCGACCAAAGTCATCTCGTTATACTTGCTATACTTGCTAAGCCAAGGCTTGATCTCCAAGTTCCACATAGAGTTGGAAATCATCTACAACTCGTCGATATACAACATTGACGAAGACAACTACTTGTCTTTCCCCATCAATTTGGAAAAAAGCTTGATGGAAGGGAACTACATCAAAATTTGGAAATTGTTGAAGAACGATTCAAACTTACCCTGTAAGGAATTCAACCATTTCATCGACACCTTGATCCACGCGTTGCGTTTCGAAATCGCCAAATCAATCGAAAAGACCTACAAGTCGTTACCCATCAATAACTGCAAAAACTTGTTATATTTCCCCCAGGAATTATCCGACTCCAAATTTGAATCGACATTGAAATCGGAATTCGACGTCAACCATTGGAAATTCAATGATGGAATTATCACTTTTGTCAATGTCGACGAAAACTTGAATGAAAACGATAATATAGTCCACAACGTATTGTCTTACGCCGAGCAGATTGAATCGATCATATGATTGGCACTGCCAAAGTTATATATGTACACTTATATAGCAACCACAATGTATACTAGTAGATTAGATCGATGTAACTATGAGTACTAGCCGTGATTGAGTAAGTGCGGTGCTGATACATTCCCTGCTCTTGAGTGGAGCATTGTTTGCGTAACCTCATTCGCATTGACGCACATACTGGTACGTGTAGGAAGCTGAATTGTTCTGTCTGGCTCTTAGTGATGACCTTAACTTGATGCTATTCAAAAATGGTTCTCGTGTGGGAACGAAACTTTCTGGAAGCCAACGACCAGGTCAAAGGCCCTATCATTCCAAAGACGAATAAAAACCCTTATAAGCCAAGTCCAAATCATTCAAGAATGAATCGCAATCTTCTTTCGAGAGGTTATCGTTTTGAAGATTATTCAATTTGATTAACCAATTGACCAATTTAGATTTCCCATTGAAATCAATGGAGTTGTGACTGGGCGAGGCCTCGACCAAGTCATTGAGATTCACCACCAAATCACTCAATAAAGGATGCAACTGGGATTTCGTATTATAGTTGAGCTTGATGGCATCCATACAAGTGATGAAATTCCCTGTGATTTCAGCAACCAAGCGGCCGCTAGATCCAGTAGTGGTAGTAGCGCTAGTCGGATGACTTGAGCTTTCGACTTGTGTGCTCAAATGTTGAATTGTGGCCGGTATACCAACTTGCAATCGTTTGATCCCCAATGGACAATTGATACGAAACTTTTCAATCATGCACTGGAGAAAATTGTCTAGTGACGGTAGTTGTAGCGTTATACTGTTCGAAGATATCAATTGTTGTAACACCAATTGCTTAGCTGGCTCATCTTCCTTGAACCCTTTCAAAATCAATTGATATTGATTTATCAATCTCAAGCTTGTGGCAGTATACTTCTCCTTATCAGTAATGTAGTCCTTCAAGAACGAGTTCTCAATCATCTCTAACGTTGGTATTATCGAGTATATCTCCGATAATGATTCATACGTTGTTTGGTGAGTCGAGCTTTTCATAAAATCCAGCTTGGAAACTTCTTGTTGGAACCTAGCATCTTTGGAGCTTGCAGTATATGATGTTGTAGCAGTAGGAGCATACAATGGCGGCGGATTCGAAGTAGCCATACCTTGTTTCTAATGCCCGATTCAGTCGAAGGTTCCAAATGCTGCGAAAGTTTGAAAGCAAGAAATTGGATATATATATAAAAGTTAAGTTCTCTGGTCAACTATGGGAGACAATGAAATTGTTTGAAAGCTATGATGAGCGATTCCAAGCCTTGGTCGATAGAGACCCTGATGCTGAGGGTAAATTCTACTACTGCGTTTTATCAACTCGAATCTTCTGCCGACCAACCTGTTATTCACGTCTAGCATTGAGGGAAAATATCATTTTTAGTGATACCAAAGAGGAAGCGATGAATAGTGGGTTCAGGGCATGTATGCGATGCAAACCAACTGTCACAGAAGGTTGGAATACAACCCGCGAGTTTGTCATCAAAGCTTGTGCGTTGATATACACCAGGTCGTTGACGCTGCAGAAAGCCAATATCAATGATATACACAAGTCGCTAGGGGTTTCAAAGTGGCACTTTTGTCGAGCATTCAAAAACTACACTGGCAAAACCCCAAGACAGTTTTTTTTGCAATGCAAATCAATCAAGGTAAATCCACTGGTTTTGAAACCAGTGCCGATAGTTGAGACAAGAAAGAACTTGAGACGCAAGCGTGAAGCGAATAATGAGCGAATGGTCTGTTCAGTAAATTCAGCAAGCAATACGCCATCAATACAGGATTATAGCTCACCTGCTGAGCCACAAGATGGTCAGTTTGCACTCGAACCTAATGTTAATGAATTCAACGATTTGTTCATTGACTTGGACGCTGATTACGATGAGTTTTTGTACTACTTGAACCACAATGAGATTGTCACTACCGAAATGAGTCTAGTTTGAGGTTCGATATTGGTCATTAATCATTAATCTATAAGGTGTATGTACATGCGACTATCCTAATGCGCATTACTAATCAATATATTGTACAACGTGTTTCCCCTTTTTCCCAAATGTCTCTTCGTTGTAACCCAAACGAACCCAATCGGCTCGAGAGTATCTATATATAATTGGCGGTGGTTTGAATCGATTGAGTATGGGGACCATGGTGTCGTAGCTTATTGGACCAGCAACTTGGTCAACTATCATGGGACCCAACCTGTTTCTGGCGATCTCGCATTGACTCATGATCCAGTACAACAAGTATTCACTTGATTTTCGATCATACGGACTTATGGTCAAAGGCAAGCGAATCTCCATATCTTTAGCTCTCGAGAACTTGAATTTGATGTTGACTTCGTACCGTATACTGAACAATTTACCCATAGTGGTGAAACCCTGGGTATGAGTTAATGGAATACCTTCATCCAATTTCTCAATGAAGGTGTCTCGGGAGATGTTGATAGATTGTATCGTTAGTAGCTCCTCGGGATCGATGATGCTGGCATCAACGGGACCATGACCACTACTGTTGGTGTATGACTGTAGGTAGTCATTGTTACCAGGAAACGGAATTTGGAACTTTTCAATGATACCCGAAGTATTGATCAAGTTATTGTCCTCATATTCTTTGGAGGTGGTAAAGATTTTGTATTCCTTCCTGGGCGGTAGCCCACCTTCGTGGCACTCCAACACTTCTTTTATTTGCAATGTCAATTTGTTTAATCTTATGTTTCGTTTGGTATTGTTACTCAAACTGTTGGTCATGATTTTCAAGTTCAAGATGAATTCATCTTTGGGTCCGAGGGAACTGTGAGGGATGTTTGTTTCTATTACCAACCGTCGATCAAAACTGTCCTTAGTTTCAATGGTGGGTTCATTAAACTGGCGGTATAAGGGCAAAGTGTCGTATAACTTGATAACAATGGGAAATGATTCAGCATAGTTGATCTCGGACTCGATTGTCGTGCCACAATTGACTTGCACGTACAAGTAATGCACTGTTTGCGCGTTCCAGTGAGGGTTGTGGCCACTGCTGATAATATCCTTGGGCAATGGGATCAAGATGGGGATATCTAGACCCAACAATTCTTGGTGAAATTCACCAATTGGCGGACGATACGCGGACGGGTCCTTATAAACAACAAACTCTCGTGTCGTATCATTAGAACCTATCGTCGAGGGTACGCTAACTTTCTGGATTGTTCGTAGTTCGATATTCACCGATCTCAAATCGAATGGTTTTCCACCTACTGATCTGATTTCCAACACAGTTTCAATTCTAGGAACACTTCGCGGTACCCCTGGACACCCGAGTACAATGCTAGTACTACTAGCTCGTAGGTTCGCTATCACAGGAGTGCTGATATCAATCATACCCCAAAGGATCTGTTTCTATTTATGTTTTGCTTTGGTAAACAATGAAATCGAGGCTTATGCAGGGCCTTCTACTAAAATTCAAACACTCCATCAACAACGATTAAGGGTTTGGTTAGTGGTGAGTGTTGGGTGTGTATATTCGTACAGGGCGTCTTATAGACCCAGTTGAAGTAGTCCAACTAGTTCAGTTAAAAATTGTTGCAAATTTATCTGGACAAACACAAAGATAGCGCTTTAGCGTTTGGAGGGTGGTTCAGAGGCAATTGATTTTTTGTACAGACCAAGGTCTCATCTCTACAGTGAGCGTTGGGGGCTGATCTTGGTCAGTATGCCTTTCTATTGAAAATCGTCCATTTCGTGTCGTATCGTTTTTTTTTGGTTCTTCTCTGATGAGCTTTGGTACTCGCTTCATTAAGCTGGGTATGGCTAGTATAAATACCCTGAATGTACTGTATTTACCTATTCTAGGGCGAGATCACCTGTATCTCCTACAAACCAATCATAAGAATCCCGGCACAATTGCATGCTCTACCTTGAACTTGTCACCAAACTTCACCTTGTAAAACCTCCACGTCTCCAAGGCACTGATGGACAAATTGGTGGCCACAAACACGCAACAGATAATGAAGTTGCCGCCAATCAACCAGTTGCTGGTTATATCCTTTATAGCAAAGATCATCAACACAAAGTATATTTGGATTTCGTTCCAGTAATGAGGAGACGAAACCTGGGAGAAATTGGGCAACGAATACTTGACGAGGGTCGATAAATGATAATGGTTGTACGACTGCGACACCGATGCAAAGAAAAACAACACTATAAGCAACCAGTCAATCGTGGAGATGTCCACTTTGGTGGGCTCAACTTGCGCCAATGATAGACCCAAATGCAACGAAATCATGAGATAGTGCACCATACCAAGCGAGTAGTGGCTGAAATTGATGGTTGACAATGGCGAATACTTGGTGAAGGTGAAACAATCAACACATCTTCTGAATGCTTGAAACCATACGAGGTAATGAATGATTTTCAAATTTTTGTAAACCGACGGAGCTGAAATCTCAATCAAGAAGTACTGTGAAAGATCAACATACTCAATTAGCGTACAGTAACCAAACAAGGATATGTAATAGTGGTTAAACCATTTTTTAGGCACTGTGAAGCTAACAAACACTTCGGTGAAGTTTCGATTATACTCCAATGTCTTCACTTTCCCATATAGCAACAAATTGTTCAACGGAGCGAGTATTTTGATAGCCAATATCCCTGCTATAGCTAGCAAATACACCAAAAAGATCCCCAATTGGATCTTAATGCTCGAAATCATTAGATTTCATATATATGCGAAGATAAATTGGCTTTGAATAAAATGAAAATTAAATTACAAAATTAGCTTAGAACCGTAATCTAGAAGTGGTATCAGTTGACTACCGCTACGCTCGTAAATTTATCGTAATGACTCATGTCAAACATCAAGGTTGTATTCTCGGAGTGAGAATTTCATAGAGGCGATAATTTCGAAAATTGACTCACCAAACATCGCAAAATTTTTCACTTTGATATAAAACCATATTTGATTTCCTTTTGATATACGTCAGCTGAATTAGATAACTAGAGGCAGAGCTATGTGTGGTATTTACGCAGCTTTCAGACAACAAGATGTTGAGTCTTTCAAGGGGAAGGCTTTGCAAAACTCTAAAAAAATCAGACATAGAGGTCCAGATTGGTCGGGTAATGTGATTCAAAACGACACCATCTTGGTCCACGAAAGATTAGCCATTGTTGGTTTGGATTCTGGTGCTCAACCAATTACTTCGGAAGATTCCAACTACTCGTTGGCTGTTAACGGTGAAATTTACAACCATATCGCTTTGAGAGATCAATTCCCAAACTACCCTTTCAAATCCAAGTCTGATTGTGAACCAATCATTCCATTGTTCCAAAAATATGATATCGACACCCCAAACCATTTGGATGGGATGTTTGCTTGGGTTTTATTTGACAAAAAAGCAGACAGGATTGTTGCCGCCAGAGATCCAATTGGTATCACCACATTATACATGGGGAAAAACTCAAAGACCCCCAGAACCAGATATTTTGCCTCCGAATTGAAATGTATCGTCGATGAATGTGATGAGGTCATTGCATTTCCTCCGGGCCATGTTTACGATTCCGACACTGACGAAATCACCAGATACTTCAACCCATCTTGGTGGAACGGGGACAAGATTCCTACTAAACACGTTGACTACAAAGAAGTCAGAGAATCTTTGGAAATGGCTGTCAGAAAAAGATTGATGGCTGAAGTTCCTTACGGGGTTTTATTGTCAGGTGGTTTGGACTCGTCTTTGATTGCAGCTATCGCTGCCAGAGAAACTGATAAAGCCATCAGAGCTGAAGATTTAGAAGTAAGTATCGATGCTAACAAGACTTTGTCCGGGGTTGATGAATCTGGTGCGTTACACTCAGTTGGCTTCAACCGATTACATTCTTTCGCAATTGGTTTGCCAGGTGCTCCTGACTTGATTGCTGCTGAAAAGGTTGCCAAATTTATCGGTACCATTCATCACTCTCATACCTTCACCTTGGAAGAAGGTTTAGATGCATTGGAAGATGTCATCTACCATTTGGAGACTTACGATGTTACTACCATCAGAGCTTCTACTCCAATGTATTTATTATCAAGAAAAATCAAAGCTCAAGGTGTCAAAATGGTGTTGTCCGGTGAAGGTTCCGATGAAATCTTTGGTGGATACTTATATTTCGCTAACGCGCCATCTGCTGACGAATTCCACAAAGAATGTGTCCAAAGAGTCAAGAACTTGCATTATGCTGATTGTTTGAGAGCTAACAAGTCGACCATGGCTTGGGGATTAGAAGCAAGAGTCCCATTCTTGGACAAAAAATTCTTGGATGTCTGTATGAACATCAACCCAGAAGACAAATTGATCGATCAAAAAGCAGGCAAAATTGAAAAATACATATTAAGAAAGGCATTTGATACTTCAGATGACCCCTCTGCCAAGCCATACTTGCCTGAAGAGATCTTATGGAGACAAAAAGAACAATTCTCCGATGGTGTAGGATACTCATGGATTGATGGTTTGAAGGATGCCGCTGAGGCCGCTGTCACCGATGAAGAATTGGCTAACCCAAAACCTGAATGGGGTTCAGATATACCAACTACTAAAGAGGCATACTGGTACAGATGCAAATTCGACAAGATGTTTGGTTCAGGATCTAAAGCTGCGGCCCAAACTGTTATGAGATGGATTCCAAAAGCTGAATGGGGATGCCATGCAGACCCATCTGGTAGATACGCTACTACTCATGAGCATAATGTCAACAAATGATCAAATTTTATAGATTGAACAGTTTTATCATTTTAATGTATAAATTATTTTATTAATATGCTAAATTATGTATCAATGTAGTACCTTCCTCAAAGCTTACCAGAGAGTAAGTACTGTTTCACATCCTCATTATCACGGTTGAACCAGTTTGCATTAATTTTGATCGTATCTAAGGACTGATGGTATGCTCTTTCAAACCCATGAACATCCTTATTCTTAAAGAATTCGGAAACCTGGTTAAACTTATCCATGGATTGATAGTTGCACAATGACACTTTTACAAGCCTGTCTAACACAACCATATTGGTGGACATTAACGCGTACAATTCCGTGTAGTTTTCAGTGAAAAAATTCCAGTATTCATCTCTGAACTTGACATTTTTCGACAATGGAATGGCAAAGAAATGAGCATCCATTACAGGAATGTCACCATTCAAAATGCCCTGTAATAGCTTCTTCAAGAAAGTTTCGATCTGTATATGACCTAAAGCTTCTAAAGCAATTTCTCTTGCGTCTAATGAAGATGGATTAGTTATTTCGTTATAGATTGAACTGAAGTGTCTCTCATCCAAGGTGGAAGAGCTGGCCACACTTTTGAAAACGAAAGATCTTAACGTTGGGTCAATCGATTCTCCTTTGAATCTTTTGTCAAATAATTCCAATGCGTACTCTTTCACTTCGGGAATTGGTAATAATCCTGCGACTGATAAAATATTGGCTCTTAAGGCCGTTTTAACAAAGCTGTCGTCACTTGCTCCTGATTTCAAATCGCTTATTGCATTTAGCGCTTTTGATCGATACACTGAAACAAGGAATCCTGTGATAGCTTTAGATAAATCTTCATCAACACCGGCAAACGTGGTTGCGAATTGGCCCAAACGTTTACCCAATTCTAACCAAACAACATAATCATCTCCTAACTCATTGATGTTTGACTGAACTAAGTTCAAGAAGGTTGTGGTTGAGTTGTTACCTGCAATAGCAATTGATGCGGAATCTGCTATTAAACCAACCTTGTCCTTTGCTGCGATATTCTTGAAATATGGCAAAATATTCTTTTGTAGTATTTCAGGAGAGTAGCTTACTCTAAAGAATCCTGAACCGTCTTTGTTGAGTTTGAAATATTCATTCGATAATGGAAATTGTTCGATCAGTTGTGTCTTTGATTCGAAGGAGTCAGGTGAAATATTTTGATTAGCGTCTGAGGCAACATTCATAGGTATCCACCAATTGGTTGTGTCTTCATCTTTGGTCACATCTCCACTATTCAAAAATCTAGACTGTTTCAAAATCAACTTTTTGTCTTGAAGCATGACATCTACGATTGGAAACCCGATTTTCGTTATCCAGTTTTCCATTAATTTATCAATTGGTTTTCCAGAAACTTCACCAATGGCGTTCCACAAATCATGAGATGAAGCATTGCCGTATTGGTTTTTGTTCAAGTATTTGGCAACCCCTCTCAAGAAGACGTCTTTACCAAGATATGTAGATAACATAACAATAGTTGACGCACCTTTCAAATATGAGATTGCATCAAACACTTGATCAATGTCAAGCGCATCAACCACGGGAACCTCGATTGGATGCGAGTTTCTCAAACCATCCAAGTTGAGGGCCGGTTGAATGATCTCAGACACAAATTCTGAGAAAATGTCCCATTCCGGAAAGAGATAGTCGACGGCCACCCAACCAACCCAAGTAGCAAATCCCTCATTCAACCATAATTCGTCCCACCACTTCATGGTAACCAAGTTCCCGAACCATTGATGGGCAATTTCGTGAGCTACAACGTAAGCGACCTTCTTTTTGTAAGCGGCAGACGATTTTGTCTCTGAGTACAACAATGCTGTTGATCTATAAGTGATTAAACCCCAATTCTCCATGGCATTATGCGAGAACGAGTGCACTGCCAAAAGATCCAACTTTTTTAATGGGTATTTGATTTCAAAGATTTTCGAGAAATAGTCGACAATCTTGGGAGCAATTTCTGAAGCGAGTTGAGCTTCTTCGATATAACCTGGGGTGGTGTAAATCTTGATCGAGCAAGGCTTATTATCCTGGTATACATCTTCAGTGAAGCTCTCAATATATTCAAAGTCCCCACACGCCCACGCCAAGAGATAGGTTGACATTATGGGCGATTGTTCAAAAGTGACGATTTTGTTAGCTCCCTTAACCTTCTCCGATTCAATGGGGGTGTTTGAAAGCGCGGTCCATTCGTGGGGCAACTCAAGCGTCACTTGAAACTTTGCTTTAAATGAGGGTTCGTCGAAGCACGGTAAGGCTCTTCTGGCGTCGGTGGCCTCGAATTGGGTCGACAACATGTATTTCTCAACATTGTCTTGTAAGTATTTGGATTTGTAGAAACCGGCCATGTTCGTCTGGATCACCCCTTTGTAGGCAATGGTTATTGAGACCACATCTTCATTAGAAGCCGCCTGCAAGTCTCGATCGAGCTTGATGATGAAAAACTCCTTTTGCTTATTATCGACTACATCGGTTACATTGTAAGTGTCCTGGTTCAATTTAACCACGATATTCTCCTTATTAATTGTCAAATCACGGTAATTCAAGTGAATTTGACTGGTTTTGGTCAATATGTTCAGCAATATGGCCACCGTTCCAGCAAAAGTTTCATTTTCAGCGTCAATATTGTGAATTGACAAGTCGTAGTGGAAAGGTTTCAAGTGACGGGGCAAGGCCTCGTAGTAAGGCTGGCTATCAGTCGAACACATCTTTTCAAATGGCAACTATTGTCTGGAAAGAAGAGTATATCAAAAAGTTTACTCAACATTTTTCTCAGTGATTGCGATCGACTCCGTTTGCAGCCAAAAGCCAACCTTAAATAGGGATATTATTGTATTAAAGAACATGAAGATGGCAAGCTAACAAAGCCATAATATGCAGATGATCCAAATATTGGTGACCAAGCGTTTAAAGTCTAGCTTTTAGGCATTATTCATGGTTCAGATCAAGATTTACAAAAAGTACCTCATTTCCAAGTGGCTCCAAAGTGAACAGTGATCCAGTGTACTAGCAAAAAAAAAAAACAAGTGATGGCCAAGTGTATGCTACTGCTTGTCTCTTACCAATGGTAATAATCGTAAATCGACCCGATGACGAGGCTTGGAATTTGGGCTGATATTACTGGCGAGTTCGGTAGTTGAAATATGCAATGAGCTATAGCCATCGACAGGGAACGCAATTTATCAAAGGCTGAATGGAATAGTGCATACATGTATATAACCAGTGTGGGTTGTAGTAATTGTTTAATGTCTGTTGCATCGTTCAGCTCCTCGATTATCTTTGTAGTCGGTAGATTAGTGAGAGCTCGTACTAATTTTAGTCAGACACGGTTGAGGGTGTTGTTACAAGCCTCAATTTCAAGTGTCGAGTGTTGGTTTTGAGTTCAACAACGCTTTCATCAACTCGTCTGAGTGAGTCTACTATACTATCAGTTATCGATACTCAATCACTTTTGCTACCAGTCCACTTCGCAAATAAACTTTATCAGCATAATTTCAGTGTGTAACAAAACTTTACCTTGGTTCTTTCAGTCATGTTTAAATTGATATACATATTGTTACTTTGCTTCAGCATTGTTCACTCGCGAGACGTGTTGAATAAAGATGTCGGCGCTAAGTGTGCTTTGGTGAAAACAGGCTCCAATCCCGCCTACATTGAAGTGAAGTTGAACAAGCTCACCTCCAAGGATGAAAAAGTCAAGTTCCCGGTGTTTATCTTACACTACACCGACTTGTTGCAAATATCACACTTACCCAATGTCGAGAAGTACCAACGGGAATTCAAATCTGATAAGGAAACAGCCTGGTCTCATGTAAACCCTGACACCAACGAAATTGACGAAAAGGATCGGGCAACGTTTATCGTTGAGTACTCCCACGGAGTCGAAAACAACACCTTGAACCAGCCAATTGTCCACAACGGAGACGCAGTCCACTACAATGTCACCAAGGACGGCTACTATTGCGTTTACATTGCCCAACCACCCCAAGTGCAAGACTTTGAAGCGCCAATCACGTTCAAACAGACCTATGGGAACTTGCCGTACTTGATGCGTATATTATATGTGCAGAAATGGTTTGTGTTTATCGTGTCAATTGTCATTTTCATCTACTTGCTATACTACATCTTGAAATTCAAAGTGGGTAAGGATTTCGCCAACTTGAACTCGTTGTCAATCATCTCGAAAGCCACGATCTTCTACGTCATGTTTCCTTATATCGTCACTACGGGGATCCAATTGTTCATGTTGTTCATCTACAATAAGTGGATCCTGACGGCATCGAACAACTTGGTATACAACATTTTGAATTTCGGCAATGTATGGATGGAGTTGGCGTTTGTTTCATTCTACAAATACTTAGTCTTAATCTTTGCCATGGGTTTCGGTACCGTGTACTACACGCGTGGCAATAGCAAGAACTATCGTGAATTGCCTACAAAATTACACCAAATATCTTACTACTTCTTGATCGCCAACTTGGTAGTGAACTCGTTTGTGGCTTTCTCGACCCACAACATTGACAATACTGTCAATCTCAATGCCGGTAGTCTGGTGATGTTGTTGGGGTTATTGGGCATAGTCTGGAACGTATTGTCGGTTATATACTATTTCAAGACCAAGCAGTTGATTGCCAAGTTCCCACCAATTTCAAATGCGAATAACAACTCCACTGATTTAAATGCTAGAATCTTGAAGTCATTCCGAAACTCCATCATTGTTATATTCTTCTTACCGGTTCTCATAAGTATAATATCGGTCATCTACTATGTTTTACACGCAAAGAAATCAGCAATAGACAGAAAGAAGTTACCCTCGGCTGATGAAGACAAAGATGGAGACATTGTGTCTATAATGAGTGCGGACATTCTCGAAAACACGATTTTCGGAACTCCCATTAACGTCTTGTTTTTGAATGGGTCGTTAGACGTGTTGTTACCCGTGGTCTGCATTTACGCCATCTGGATCAGGACCAATACTGGTTTGGTCATTGAGGACGATGTCAACGGTGATGGTTACGCCAATGTCAACGAATTCATCATCAGTGATGAAGACGACTCACCACCAGACAACTCAAATGACGAAGACGACTTCAACGACGGGTCTGTTGAATCTCCGCCTGAATACCAGAATGAAGTCGATGATGCAAATTCAAGAACGAATAACAAGACAACAAACCCATGATGACGGCTCAAATTACTTTCGCTATGATTGTTTTCAATTAAAAAGCAAAGCACATACCCAGCATTTAGCACCATTGTTTTGCAACATACATTACCCACTAAAGACTCGAGAAAGTAACTTTACAAATAGGTTGAGCGACTCAAACGCGCTAAATATTGAATACATATCAACAATCAGTGAACAAATACCCAAGTCAATTCAACCAAGAATTGCAGCCAATACTGATACATATATTAGAATATTTTTCGATATAGCTATACAAAATATGGGGTCAATTTATACAATAAATTTTACATAGAGTTTGTGGTCATGGTCTAACTACTCAAAACTAACTACTTCTATCTCTACCTCTCGACCCCTGGTTAGGTTTAAAGTTTTTCTTATTCTTGTTGTTGAACTTTTTGTTATTGAATTTACGCTTATGGTCTGGTAAGCCTTGGTCGACTATACCAATTTCTCTGGCCAACGCAGTCCCAGTTTCAACTCCAAATTTCTCGACTCTGTTCAAGTCCTTCCTGGCAGCTTCAGCAGCAGCTTCGTCCCCAAATTTCACAGCTCTGCTGATCTTTTTATTCAATAAGTCAATTGCTAACGATTTTCTCTCTTCGGCACTCAACACTTTAGGTTTTTCCTCCTCTTTTGGTGGTATAACAGTCAAAGCTGGGTCTTCTGTAGCTGGCGCAGAGGTGTCTACTGTAGCATCCCCATTTGCCACTTCAGCTGGTTGTTCTGGTTGTGGCTCCTCCTCGACTGGTGCCGTTTCCTCTGGCTTTGCTTCTTCATTTTGCGATTGTTCAGTTAATCGTTGAATCAAATCGGCTTTTTTACCATCAGTGGGCAAATTCTTCTCCTTCAAGATCTCTTTCAACTGGGTCACCGTTTTACCACTGTATTCCGACATTGTAGCGTGTTTGTTCTCGTCCCACCTCGATGTTGAAATTTCACTTTCAATTTCAATTTGGGTGAGGTTTGTTGACGAATGCGACGTGTATTAGGACAAACTTATTTCTATATGTAATAAGATGGTGATGATCAAGAGAACGAAGCTGGTGAGGAGTAGAATGAACAAGGCGAACCTAGTAATGGCAATATATTTATTCACAAGCAAGAATTGTACGTGAAAATATCGTACAATGGCGCCAATCACCACCCCTATGCCAATGGCCATCGCTAGCAAACATAATACTGCGTCGTATTTACTGAAGAGATGATGGAGTTGGTGACTGGTTTCTGTTAAGAGTGCCGACTTATTGTTGATAACTGAGAATTGGCATGCTAATACCCCAAATCCAATGAATGTTGCTGCCACACGTAACCATGCTAGCACTGTTCTTTCGTTAGCCATCTAAATGTTAGTAACACTATCTCAGGGGCTGGTAAAGTGTAATACGTACGTGATCTCGGGCTTCATCTCTATTGTTATACACCAAGTAATCCTTCTCGAAAACATGCCAATAGCTGTCCCTCACTGGCTTGACGCTCGAATTATGGGGTGCATCTGTGGAGTGTGGAACTTCATCTTGTGCCACTAATGGAATTGGACTCTCTTGTGGGACTGTGTGCTCTGAAGTGGCCGAACTGGACGGTATACTCGAGGACCGTCTATTCATAAGATGGTGATTTTACAAATCTCATGAGGTTTCGATAAGAAAATAATGGGTCGGTAATTTTATCAAGATCTATTATATAATACATATTTGAGAAATGAAATGGTTTTTGCCAGGCGATCGACTTACTCGAGTTCCATGTTATCGATAAACATCAATGATTCGCCTCCGTCGACTGTTTGCCAAATACCAATTTGATCGTACTCGAGAATACAATCCTCGAATTGCTGGATGGTGTAACCTTTCCCAATGATACGTTCTTTCAAGTCTTGAATAGGAATGGTCTTACCAGACGAATCTTCTAACGATATGTTTCTGATGATTTGGTAGATTTTCGATGTGGGCGATTCGTCTTCGCGTAGATTGTCTTCATCAGCGTATAATGACGACTTGGACACTTCAATGATACGAAGAGCTTCATCAACGTCTTCATACGATACTAAGTCATCCAACCTCAATCTAGCACTCGCTTGAGCTAATCGTAAAATTCCCAACAATGTACGAGGAGTAATATGACTGAATTTCTTGATCGATCCTTCGTTCCGGTGTGATTCTTTTCTCATGTTGATGTAAGATTGTACGACATAATCCCCCACTTCCTTGGGCACGGTAGGTCTATGTGATCTGGCACGGTTAATATATGCTCGGATTGTGGATGAATCTAAAGGTTCAAAGTCCATTGGTGGTTGCTTGTTGTGCATATGAACGTAGGCCACATGCTCGGCGAGGTGTTCGTCGTTCTCTCTCGATGGTTGATCCAAGATCAAAAACATGATATCAAATCTTGACAATAAAGCTGCTGGCAAGTTGATGTTTTCGTGAGGACTCAATCTGGTGTTGTATCTACCATACAAGGGATTGGCGGCTGCCAAAATGGAGGTTCGGGCGTTCAATGTTGTGGTGATACCAGCTTTTGCAATGGAGATAGTTTGTTGTTCCATGACTTCATGGATTGCAGTTCTATCGGTTTCCTCCATTTTATCGAACTCATCAATACAACAGATACCATTGTCTGCCAACACCAAAGCACCACCTTCCAATACCATTTCGTCAGTGACTGGGTCTCTCATAACAGCTGCAGTTAACCCAACTCCTGACGAACCTCTACCGGTAGTGTAAACCGATCTTGGAGCAATTTTACCTATAGCCTTCAACAATTGTGATTTAGCCACACCCGGATCACCCATCAAACACACATTGATATCTCCTCTAATCTTCAATCCGTCACCTATTTCCTTGGTGACACCACCGCATAGCAACAACAACAAAACCTTTTTAATATCCAAATGACCGTAGATTTCGGGAGCAATTGATTTTGCCAATTTATTGTAAACATCGCCTTCGGCAATCAACAAATCGACTCTTTCGTCAATCTGTTGCGAGGTCGAAGTTGGATCGTATTGCTTTTTGTGCTGCTTAACGAATTGAGTTTCCAAGTAAGTTTCTGTCAACAAGCCGGCTTTGATAGCTCTGAAACCGGTGTATGGAGCTGGCATAAAGATACCGGAAACATCAACGGTATCACCCGGGTTCATTGATCTGACCAAATCACCATTGACGTGAATAGTCAACGAGCGAGGAATATGACCGATTGGCACTTGATTTGATAATTCTTGTAATTTGACTTCTTGGAAACTTGAGAACTTTGAAGCTCTGGTCGACATGAATAGTTGACCCTTGTTGTTGTCGGCTTTACAGATTGGTGCATTACATTCTTTCAAAGGGGTGAATGTTTTCGAATACACTTCTTGGAACAATTCATAACCACATTTGTCACAAGTGTAGGCATTCACCAACACCAAAGGCTTGACATCTGACACTCTGGTGACGATTCCTCTCACTGTGATATAGTGGCCAATTTGAGTACCTTTGATGTCACGCACGGCAAGGTATTTCATCTTTGACGTTAATGGTTTGAAGTACAAGTGATATCTTCGAGTTAACTTGGCAGGGAACAAGTTTTCCGACACTGGATTTTCGGGGTTCGACTCATTCATATCGTTTCTCAAATGGGCATATGTTTCGTCGTCGGCTTCTTGCAATCGGGTGTTCTTCAATTTTCTCTGGTGCAAGATCACATCCAAAACATCGTGTTTGAAGCCAATGTCCTCAGTGGGTTCGGGCATTATCTCGTCAATAACCCTACAGAACAATTCGATGAATGTATTGGTATTTTGCAAAACCTTGTATATCAAATCATTATTTGAAGATTGTGAGATCATGGCAAAATTTTGCTGGTATTTCTGCAAGTCATTCAAGTCAATGTACACGGTTGATATCTTCCTGTTGGCAACCTGCTGCAACATCTGCAAATACTTGTGATGACCAGTTGGTTCATCGATATCCAAATCAGAATCTCCATCCACATCCAACTCACTGGTCTTGTAATTAGTCAAGAAATCCCTGATCGTGTCCTGGACCTCGGAGTAATTGATATCTATAACCACAGATGGTAATACAGACGTAGCAGACATGGTAGGTTTCGTACTACTCAAGCGTATCGAACTTTGATGCTTTCACAATCTTTCAAGATGCTACGCGGTGAAGACAAATTTGATAATTTCCCAATCGAGGTAAATTGGTAATTATATGTAGGAAACATATACACAGTTGGTTTTTGTCAATGGCTGCAAAAACATTTAACAAAGTGGCCGAGTTGTTGGAATGAGCCAATGAAACTGGTGGTATGGGGTTGTGAATTCGCGCATTTGACGAATAACACTCGAAAACGAGTACCAATAAGGGGTTGGGCTGGATCACGGTAGAGGTTGCAATTGTGGATGTTAGGTGTGTAATTGCTAGTTCGTTGCCACTGTCACTCACTCAATGAGTAGACTGTTGTACCATGCGAGTTGGCGCTGAATCGACGCAATGGCATTGGTTTGCACATGTTCGTGGGCATCGCCATCACAACCGAAATATCTTACCTTGAAGTAAAGCCTACATTGTAATGTCGTGAATATTAGGTATTATAATACAAAGGTATAAAATGAATTGTTAACAAAGATGAAACAGACAAAAGTATAACAATAGTTCAATAAATATAATAGTAATCAATAAAAATAGCTAAACATTTCCACGTTCATTTTTTTTCTAGAATTGAAGTAGCCCAAATACTTGGGCAAATTATGCGGTTGCAAAACGTAAACGTAAACGTAATATATTATAATACCACCCATTGGCAAAGTCTTCCTGTAGACTTGCCTCGACCCAGTCGCTCGCCTTTTTTTAGCGCTATTTCCAATAGCGAAACTCGGGTGCACCTAGCTTGGTGCTAACGGGTGACCAACTATTCCCAGGCACACCGGACCTCTCCCAAATAAATCCCAATCGTAATCTCATTCCATACCTGGTGGTTAGTTCATCAATCCCACCAATGCCAACGCGGCTGATCTTTCTTCGTCATTGATCTCGTCGCTCAAGATCAACGATCTGCGGTGGTTATTCATTGAGTTTGAGCGTGAGTTGTTGAATTTGCGGGGGATAATTTTCTTTTTGGTTATTCGTTTCGAGCGCAAGCTTTCGGGTCCTATAGTAGCCCAGTCTTCTTCGTCAGTGTCGTCGTTGTATATTTTCAAGTGGGGCAAAGGGTAGTTTTGGGGAGTGGAGATTGGGGGCAAGATGATATGGTTGGCGTGGGGGTTGTTGCTATTGCTGTTGTTGTTGTTGCCGCCGCCATTATTGGCCACTGCCAACTTGGTTCTAATGTGCGATTCGTTGAACGACGACTTTCTTCTTCCGCGGGGTGTTTGCGAGGTGTAATTGGGCGACGATGAAGGGAGCGAGTTTATCGAAGTGTTGGACTGGTTCGATTCTTCGAACGAGTTCAAGCGCGAGCGATTGAATGACAATCTGATGGTGGTGTGGTTATTCTCCGGCACGCGATTAGCAAATTTCACGGGGTGCAAGTCGGCTCCATCATCGTCTTCGTCGTCATCCTCCTCGTCCTCGTCCTCCTCATCATTATCATTCTCATCTTCATCATCATCTTCTATAACATGGTCATTCTCGTCTGAGAAGTCGCTGTCGGAAGTGATAACATGTTCATTGTAGTGGTCATGGGGCAATTTGATATCGACAATTTTCCTCGATATCGACTCGCGCTTGACCTTCTTTTTCGACCACCCCAACTTCAAGTTTGTTTGTTTGAGGTCGTTGATGTTGATTTTGTTGGTGGTGGTGTCGCTGTTCAAGCTTGATTCGGCGCCGCCTTCAGTGCCTTCGGTGATGATATAGTTTGAGTTTAGTTTTCTGATTGCCCATTGGCCCCAGCCAATTTTCTCAAACACCACGTTATTCACGGGGTCTACTTGGGACATGGCCGACATGATAAGGCGTCTTTGTTTGGACAAAGATAAAAGGTTGAAGCTGGGCACTTGCAATGTCAATTGGTATGTGATGTGTCTGATTGGCAACGGACCTTTCTTGATTAAAAGCTCGGCCAATCTCGTGGGGGTGATTTTGGAAGCGACTTGAATGCCCTCGGGCGAGGATGTGGACAACAACTTCTTGCTAGTTTCTGGAGAAACCGACATCTTGACTTGTGTGTGTGTGTGTGTGTATTTGTGTGTGTGTATAGTATAAACAACAATTACAATAACAATATCAAGCTCTAAACTTGAAATTTGTGAAATTTATAGGTGAATCACGCTTTCCTAAATAAATCCGAATTTGGTGACACAAAGAGGACTTATCGGGTGAACTACAGTGACATGAAGGTTTCCCAGTTTGGAATTGGTGTCGATTGAATTGACAACTCTAGTACCCATCCACCGCTATATCCTATCCATTGGCCCATGGGCCATTTTGGTTGGCAGGTTTAGTGCTGGAGAATATAATTATTGTGTAGTCATTGGATATGGGCCTGAAAAGATTTACAGGGTAGGGGACAAGAACAATTGGCAAGGATACTAGCAATCTTCTCCAAGGTAGATCTTTTGTTGGGTGAGTGATGACACACTGATGAAGAATGATGATGATCATTATTTAGTCATGGCCATTTTATTTCCCGGCTGACAATTCAGTAGGACTAATCGGCTAAGATTGATGCTGCCTGGTCAATCTTGGAATTGCGCACGTTGAGGTAGTTAGGGTATTTAGAGTTGGCAGAGAATGATACCGGTACAATGACATCGTACCTAGACGTACCCAGTGGTACTACTAGTGCTGACAAACATTTACTCGAGTGACTCGCGTAGTGGCTCATAGTTGCTATTTCATGACTAAGGTCATTTCGAGATTATTATGGGACCAACACAAATATTTTTACCAACAACCAAACAGTAACAAACTTCCACCAGTAGATGATATCCATACTGGTTCCATAGTGCCGGGGCAATCGCCAAACCAAAAATAACGATGGGTTGGCGTAGATTCTCATGTACCAAGTCGTATTTTCATGCACTGGCGCCAAAATGATTGTGATTTTGTGGAGGGACCACTACAAAGATAAGGTTATACACCTGAAACAATAAATCGTTTTCGTTATCGCACCAGTTTTTATGGTAGTGACATTTTGTCGATTTCATGCCAGCTGCGTCTGGCAACGACAGGTAATTTATTTTGCGGCGGCAGTTCTATTTTTTCGGCCCCGTTGACAGGGGAACCACCAGGGGCACACCATCGCTAATACAACCATGGGGCCTTTAACCAGAGGCGAGGCTCACAATGGTTATTTTATGAAAAAGAAATGACAGTAACCGGGGTGTGGTAAATATCACAAGAGATACACCAATGTTGGTTGTTTTACACATTCACATTCACTCTATATAGTCTAATAAACTTCCAAAATATATCTGCCATCCTCCTTCATGTCTTCAATCACCTTGGCCACATCCTTGATAACCTCACCCTGTTTCGAAGCGCCATTCTGAACAATGTCCTCCAAGCACGCCGTGATGTCAGGCACAGGCCAGGTGGGACCACACAAGTAGAACGACCCTTCCTTGGCTACAATGGCATCGGTCAAGGGCTCAATCGTCTCGCGAATCTTATCTTGAATATAAATCTTTTGCGGCTGGTCTCGTGAAAACGCAGCCCCAATGTGGGTGAGCACACCAGCATCCTTGTACGCTTCCCACAACTCTCCATACAAATACTCCTCCTTCTTGTGTCTCGATCCCAAATACAAGTAAATGTCTCCAATCTCCATCCCTTGCTGCTTCTGCCAAATCTTCTCCTCGATAAACGCCTTGAATGGAGCCAACCCAGTACCTAAACCTGACATCACAATCGGCTGGGTCGACAACGGTGGCAACTTCATCACCGAAGGCTTGACACTAACCACCAACTCATCACCAATCTTTAAATCGGAAAGATACTTGGAACAGTGCCCGTACCTCAACCGCCCCTTGGGGTCAACCCAATCAACAACAACAATCAACAAATGAACCGCATTCGCGTGGATCTTTTGCGATGACGCAATCGAATACTCTCTTCTCTTTAACGGAGCAATGACTCTAATCAAATCAACAAACAGAGGACGTGCTGAAGAAAACTCTTGCAAAATGTCAACATAAGTATCAAAGTCCACTTCTTGTCGACGTTTCAACTCTTCAGCACCTTCGCCACTGGCCAACTTGTGCAAATGCTCACGCTCCTTGTCATCGGTAGCAAACTCAGCCAATGCCTCGTAGAACCGCTTGGGTGGCTTACCCAAAAAATCAACATTTTCTGTCAAGGTTTGTCTGGCCGATCTAATCTCAAAAATATTGTGATTGTCCCGGTTTGACGTTTCCACAAGCAAATCACCATCAACTCCGTAAAACTGTAAAAACTCTTCCACCGACTCGGCATTGTTTCTCCCATGGATTCCCAAGGCCTCACCAACATCATACGTCAATCCAGTAGCAGTGGTGTCAAACTCAATGTGGAAAATGTTTCTCGAATACTCATCAGGTGTCAATCTGCGGTTTTCTTGCACCTTGACCACAAAGTTCTTGACAGGTAAATCAGGTCTAATCTCCTTCTTGATACCATATGCTTCGGGGAATGTCAACTTGGATGCCAATTGTCTATACCCACTTTGGTAAACTTCTTCTTCACCATCATGAACAACGCTAGTGTTGGCGAAAAAGGAAGATTCAGTGGGGAAAAATGGCAAAACAACTTCCTCTCTGTCGTCTTCAACTTCCTGGTCAACATCAATTTTGATCTCCTCAATCTTTGCACCTGTGGCATCAACTTCAATATCAACTTCTTCAACCTCCTCCACTTCCACAATCGCCCATTCGGGTAATACTTCAATTGGTTTCAACCCTTTAAGTTCATCAGCATTATGAATAAACTTATCTAAAACTGCAGCTAACAATTCAAACCCATTACCGTTGGCTTGCAAAAGCTTGTTGACAATAAACGCATTCAATTCAGGCAAGGCGGTTCTCCAAAAGGCTAATTGCACCAAGAAATCGGCTGTGAACCCTTTTGTCGAATCATCCAACTTGTCTAATTCATCAACAATCGAGAAATCGATAACAGTCAACTTGTTGTTGTTGGCAACCAAATTCAGCTTGAACTCTTCTGGTAACTTGGCAACAAAATCCTCTTCGATCGAAGTTTTGATGAGTTTGTTATTACCCACTAAAATAGTAGCACCTGGTTTTGCAGTAGCTAATATATCGTAATAAGACAACACCGAGACGTCATCGATGATCACGATATCAGCAGAATCAATTGTCGAGTCAACGTTTGAGCCCGAGATTATTTGAGATTGAAACAAACCACCATGGACACCATTATCGTATTTATTTCTCACTGAAACATTCTTGCCGTGGTCCAACGACAAAGATAACGCCAACTTATCAGCAGTATCAACCAACACCCCGTTATCATTACCCCACAACAAGTACTTCCCAGTGGGGGAAGTATTGGCAGTAATATCGAGATCAAGGTTAGCGAGAATCGATTCGTTTGGTAAGATTGATTCGGGACTAACTGCCAAGACCTCTTCAAAGATTTTGGCAATGGTGATTTGTGTCCAAACAAAGTCCAATGGGTAGTTGAATTCCTCAATGTTGACATCATACTTGTTATTCAAGAATAAGGTGGCGGAAACGTCTGATTTGATTGACGATTCACCATTTTGGTTGAGAATGACCAATTTCTTGGTTGATTGGGGAATGATCGAGAGGAAATCTTGTTGCAAGAATGGTAACGGGATTCTAATCTTGATCAAGCCATAGGCCGAGTTGGCAATGATGTTTGTCAACTGAACCGATTCGTTGGTACCGTAAACCACAAACACCGTTTTAGGGTTGATGGCACCATCGTATTCAAACGGTTGGTAATTAGCACCTACGGTTTGGTTCAAGATCGACAAACCCAAGGTCACAGCATCTTCCAAGCTTTCTGGAGCTGATTTGGTAGCATTCAACAAGTCTTGGTACAATTCACCCAATTGGTTGACTCCCAACAAGTCGTGAAATTTGGTGAAGGTTTTGAAAAACTCGGGGCCTTCGAAAAGGTTGACTGATGGTTTGCCCGTCAATGCGGCTAAGTAATGGTTCAAAACCGTCAAATGCTGCAATTCTAAGCCCTGGTTCGACACTGGTGTAAGTACCGAGTACCCCAAGGCGCGAGCGACTTTAATGGGATCGTTGTAGTTTGAGTAAAGCGATCCCGAGGCAACGTCATAGTCGATAGCGGAAACATTCAAAGCCAAAGGCAAGTTGGTTGATTTTGCACCCAATAAAGTTGGCTGCATGTACACCAACCCATTAGCGCCCAATAAGGTCGAAACTGGTTGACCCGAGGTACCCTTCTTGCTGAAATACCCTAAAATGGCGTTGGAAGCACCTGATCTCACTTGCAAGCTGTGGTAAAATGGCACTACGCCAAATGAGTTCAATCTGGCAAAGTCTTGACTCCAAACCTTGATATGCGAGTCGAGGATATGTTTGGTACCGACGACATCATAACTGAAAATCTTCGAACTGATCGAGTAGATGGTTTGGTTAATAATTGTCGAACCGTTGGTGTATACGGTTCCCTTCAAGTTATGCGGATCAACCGTGGTTCCAAACGGATTCGCTGAGAGTAGTTTCGCTGCCTGACCGCTTAGTTCAGACAAACTTTTCGCAGAATCCGGGATGTTCTCGACAACTGCGTGTGGGGCCATCGTTAACTATCTCTACTTGTTTCTTACAGTCAATTTACCAGGAAGCGGTTGTGCCATTTTAAATATGAAAATTCACAATTCTTAATCTTCACGTGGTATAACGTTTTCAAGCTTCCAATTTCTTTTGCGACAAACCATGTCGTGAATTGCGACACCAGCTCGCGATTGTGGGGGACTATTTCCAATCTAGCGGATCTGCCACAATGAGCTGGAGTTGGACAGCGAGTTTGGTACAGGTGAAGAGTTGAGGGAAATAGACACGGATGTTTCTGAAATTGAGGACTAGTGGGAGACTAGCCCATTTGAGGTCTGGAAATATACGCTGGTACTCGCAGAGGGCAAGCAACTCGAGCCGCTTAGTGGGGTACTTTGGTATAGCTTCGGTGTTTTTAGGTGTTGGTGTCTACATTGGCAAACAAGGGATTACCAAAGACAAAAGATCTTCGACAATTCCGTTGGACAAGTTATCGTCACCGCAATACGCCGACAACGCTCAATTCAATCGAGGGTTACGCCAAATTATTGAGGTGGTTGGACTCGAGAACACTAACCAGTCCGACGACGTTATCAAGTCCCATGCTGATACTTTCTTTGCCACCCACCACCCTCCGAATCCACAAACCCAAAAACCAAACATAATCATCTACCCGCAATCGACCCAGCAAGTGAATGAAATATTGAAAATCGCCAATGAATATGCCATCCCCATTGTCGCCAACTCGGGCTTGACATCTTTAGAAGGTCAAAACTGGCACACGCGTGGCCCCAACAGCATTTCACTTTCGTTTGCTCACTTGAACCAGATTCTCGCTGTCAACCCTGAAGACTTGGACGTTCGCGTGCAAGCAGGAGTGGGTTGGCAAGAATTGAATGAGTTCTTACAAGAGTCACCCGCTACCAAGCACCTTATGTTTGGACCCGACCCTGGTATGGGCGCCACAATCGCCGGTATGGTGAGCACGTCAGCACTGGGGACCAACGCCTACAAGTACGGTACCATGAAGGAAAACGTCATTAACTTAACAGTGGTGTTAGCCGATGGCACTATCGTCAAGACCAAACAGCGGCCTCGCAAATCGTCAGCTGGCTACGATTTAACTAGATTGTTTATTGGCGCCGAAGGCACATTAGGAATCATCACCGAGATCACGGTCAAACTCCATGTCAAGCCCATTTTCGAGTTTGTATCGATCGCCTCGTTCCCTACCATCAAGGACGCGGCAGCGACGGCGCAAGAAATCATTAGCAAATCGGGCATCCACCCCAATGCGATCGAAATCTTAAACGAAACGATGGTGTCTTTCGTTAACCAGTCCAACCTGTCCCTGAAACAGTTTATTGAAAAGCCCACGTTGTTTTTCAAGATTGGCGGCACCAACCAAGGTTCGATTGACGAGCAAGTCGAGTTGATCAAGGCGATTGCTAACCAAAATCACTTAATCAAGTTTGAAACCTCGCACGATGAGGAGACTAACCAGGTGTTGTGGTCGGCGAGAAGACAGGGGTTATGGTCGACGTTTGAGTACGGGTCCAAGATACTACGCGATAAACAGGATGTGCAAATCTGGACCACCGATATTGCGGTGCCGATATCGAAGCTATCGACGATTATCGCTGAAATCAACCAGGATTTGAATGAGTCTGGGTTCGACAACAAGTTTTCGGTTATGGGACACATTGGCGATGGCAACTGCCACTTTTTGATATTGTACAATTCGCCCGATTACAAGCGAGTGTCCGATATCGTTGATCGCATGAATGCACGGGCGATCAAGTACGAAGGAACGTGCACGGGAGAACATGGTGTCGGTATCGGCAAGCGGAAATACTTACCTATGGAGTTAGGCGACACGTCAATTGACATGATGAGATCGATCAAGATGGCGCTCGACCCCAGACGAATTTTAAATCCCGATAAGGTGTTCAAGATAGACCCGCAGGACGATCTCGATGAGTTGATTACCCGTGGCAACGTTCAAGAGGGACAGGGATGTTGTTGAAACAAAACAAAAGATAGAACCCATTGACAATAGCAGAAAATAAAAAGGTACTACAATAAGTAGCCATAGCGCATGAACACAAACATAAACATCATCAAGCCGTCACATGGCCAGCCCAAAAAAAATTACTGGCGTCTGGCCAGGTGTGTCTGATTTCCACAACAAATTGGACCACACCTCGGTCAGTAATACACCATTTCAGAAACCAAACATTTTGATATAGACGATATATAACTCAGGTTGATTTAAAATGTAGTCATATAAGTTACTTCAATATCGCGCAACCCCAGTCTCCACCAAGTGTGCATGGTAAAGCATCTCCAGCATACGCTGGGGTATCTGTGAATGATTAGGCTGCAAAAAGTTTTTGGGCAATAACAATTTCATGTGAAGACATTTTTGCAACCAGCTCCAAGAAACCGCGTAGCCGGTGTCTGCGTCGATGTCGTGGTGTGAAATGACGTGGTGGGACCCTGCGGCGCTCTCCACACTTCCACAGAATGGTGGTAAATTTACCCAACACTTGTTGTGTTTACATAAGCGTGCATATCTGGAAAATTGCCCCGTTTGGCAGTAGAGGTCGACTGATGGATTTCCTATATAATTGACGGAGGAGCCATGGGTACAAAGCCAGAAGTTGCAATGAGTTCTTTCGACATCAACATTTTGGACAATGTCTACGTGTCGCCCCAGATCGAGCTTACGTTTCCATTGCCCACCGATCAAGACACCTATGTCAAATTAGACGGGAATGGCAAGTTGAATACCAGTTTCAGATTGTTACAGAACTTCCTCAGTTTCATGGTGGGGTTTGATACCGACAAGATCTATGAAACTAATGAATACAAGTACTCAATTAACAAGTATTCTAAAGAATTTCATGAAAAATTTCAGAAATACATGAATGATAAATTAACCAGAACCGATGACAAGTTGAACGAATTGGTTTACGACTTGATAAACCAGGAATTGAGATTGAAGTTGATAAAGCCAGAAGAGTTCAACACCAGATTCACCAAAGTCAAACAATTCATGATTGACTACTACCAAGAACAAAACAAGAAAAACTTGCCCACCTTCGAATCGGAATTGGGGATCAGAATCGCCTATGTCACGGTGACAAAATTGTTCTTAAAAATGTACCCCGACGGTATCTGGGTCAACAGAAACGACTTCGAGTCCTTGTACCAGCAGTACTTGAAAGACCCCATGTCTGTCATCTACTTGCCAAACCATCAGTCCCACGTCGATTATATCATCATGCACGTCATAACCGTGCGTTTCCAAATGGCAGTGCCCACTGTCATTGCTGGGGAGAACTTGAATGTCGCCGTGTTTGGGAAATTGCTCAAGAACTTGGGAGCCATTTTCATCCCCCGATCGTTCAACAATGATTTGTATACCGAGCGCAACTTGAATAATGTCATTGAGTTTTTTTTGATCAATAATATCGGTATGGAAGTGTTTATCGAAGGTACCAGGTCCAGAGACGGTAAATTGTTGCTCCCAAAATATGGGATTTTGAAATCGTTTGTCAATATTTACTTGAATCAGCGTGAACACGAAAACAATCCCAACTTCGACTTGTTGTTCCAACCAGTCTCAATCACTTATGAAAGAATCTACGAAGCCGATTCGTTTATCGACGAGTTGATTGGCAAGGATAAAGTCAAGGAAAGTTTCGTCGGAATCTTGTCGAGTGGGGTCAAATCATTATACGGTGACAAGAAAGAAAAACCATACATCTTGGATAAAGACGGTTTCAACGATAATTCGGAGCGTGATTTAGCCGGGAGACTATACATCAAATTGGGGAAACGCTTTCGCTTGTCGGAATTCATTGAAAGTGATGACAAAACTTTTAACGAAAATGAAGAGGTCAATTTGAAAAAATTGGGTTTTAAGATTCTTCACGAAATCAACAACACCAAATTTATCCCTAATGTTGGGGTAGTGGGTACCGCGTTACAAATCTACTACTATTTTAATTTCCATGTTGGCAATAACCAACAGAAAGACCCCAAGTACATCAAAATTGATGATTTTATCCCCACATTGAAGTTAGTTATTACCATATTGCAGCGAGAGATTCAAGACGATCCAATAAACAGTCACGAGCTCAATAAGCTTTCGAAATACAACAACGAGGAGTTGAAAAACTTGACCATTGCATCAATAAAATCATTCTTCAGGTACATTTCCATTAACGAACGGACCAACACTATCAAAATCACCAACTCGATCGAGTTGTTGTACTATAAAAACTTGACAATCCATTTGATTATTGAAAGATGTTTGCTTTGTAATATATTATTGTTACTCGACAAGGATGGCAAAGCCAACTACAATTTGATCAATATGATATATTATATCTTGACGGGGTTATTGAAGGTAGAATTTTTATTCGATTACAACTATAATCCTCGATCGCAAGAAAGTTTCATTTTGCAAGACTTGGTTGACTTGGGAGTGATTCAGCGCCACGAGAGCGGGACGTATGAGGTAGTTGATCAAGATTATGTTGTGAAGTTGAGCAACTTGATTGCGCCCTTCTTGCAATCGTACATCAACTTGATCCGCAACTTGCTCCAGTACGAACCGCCTAAAAAGTTGGAGCCCAAGACCGATCCCAAGACCAAAAAATTGTTACCGGTTGAGCTCGATGAGTTGAAGTACCCCACCACCAAGACGTTGTTGAAGTACACGATCAAGAACTCGCAGGACCAATCGATAGAGTCGTTCAACAAGCAGTATTTGTTGAGTGACTTGTACTATCTCAACCACCTACAATTGATCAAGATTTTCAAGAACAAGGCCAAGACCAAAGCGTTTGTCAAGGTCACCAACTACAAGGATTTGAATATCTTGAATGATTTCTTGCAGCAGATAGTTGACAAGCAGCTTGTAATTGACAATGACATCAAGTTGTCGTATCTTGCCGATATCATCAACAAGAATTTCGCCCGCTTGGACGCACCCAAACTTTAAGTAGCAAAGAAACTTTCAGAATGTACGAGAAGAAACGAACTAAGAATAAACATTTCATCGAATAACACGTGTAAAACATGAGCTAGTCAGCCTCCTTATTTGGTAGTCACCTCTAAGCTAAATTTTTCCAACGCCTGTCAACCACCCAGGCTTGAGCACCACTAGTCCGCGCAAGGTAAAATTAACTTTGTTCTAAGCCAGGTTATCAATCTGATAAGCCTCTCGGTCAACGCCATTTGTGCCATGTGGTGTCCATTCATCCTGTCAGCGTCCCGAGCGTCATAGCCCCATGCCACTCCGAGGGTTGGCTGCAAACGACAATTTCGCAGCCATGGAACAAACGCAGCAACAACAAATAACCGGCGAGTGCCAACAAAAAAAACAGACAAAGTTGGAGGTTGGTCATAGCCAATACTCCACGCTGTCGCATAAACCTTGGCCATCCTTCGCCCACTAGTCTAATTCAGTAGTATATCCATTCCCCTTTACACCTGAAATTTCTTGGGTGCAAATGGGCTTAGCCGATAAGACGTCAAGAGTGATAGATCCTTGTTTATCCGGTATGTAATTAGGAGAGGGTGTGATTACACTTTCCGAGGGTGCTGGGTGAATCAGAGTACATGGAACTGGCTGACGCAGTGCACAGGCATTGCCACTCACCTAAGCAGTATACACAGGTACTGGGGCTCTTCCATGAGGTTGTGACTAGCCAGGCTTCAGCGGGCTTCTTAAATCTATTGCTATGTCTCCCTGCACACAACCCCGAGAATTGATGATTTACCGGAACTGTGCCCCAGAGTCCTGGGGTTTATATAAACCTTTTGATCAGCACCAGTTGATAAGAGATATTTCACATATAAACATATACACATATATACACACACACATCAATATGTCGTTAACACCACCTTCGTCCCCTTCGAACATTCTGAAAACCACCATTATCATTAATAATCTTGACAAGCAAGATTTCGTCGCCAACCAAACTCGCACCATCATCCCCCATTCGACTCTTAGCTTGAGTGATCAGATCAAGTTGAAGATATTGAACTTGATACCCCGAGATATCGACTACCCCATGCACGAAGTCGACGACGACGAAAACTATTTCATGAACCAAATCGAATACTGGAGCAACTTGTCATTTTTAAATAGAATAATTGTCATTTTGAAGCAAGACTTGGTGGCCGAGCAGTTGCACAGTTACTTGCAAGACTTGCTATCGCCATTCCCCCACATCAAAGTGACGCTCCAGGAAAATTTGTTATCACGATCGAAATCGTTCGATAACTTGATCAGCCAGGGCGGCGACAACTTGAATGTCACCAAAAGCTTGGAAAGTTTCAAAAATTATAATAATAACACCGGGAATTACCACTACAACGAACCCAAACCCCAGCGCGGAGGGGAGGACGCCAGCGAACCAAACTCGGCGATCCCAGCAACCATGCCCGATGATTTAACGCCTGGCATGCCAGCCAACATGCCCCTGCGCTCACGCTCACTCACACGCACACTTTTCACCCCAACCTTATCGCTAAACACATCGCCACCAAAGTTCAATAACTCGTACAACCCCCAATCCCCCACCATCACCTTGGACGAAACGTTTTGATAACGGAACCACAAAGTAAGTAATCATCTACAGCATAATATAAAGTATAACAAGTCATTTGTAGTACAAAACAAAACGATAGTTTGAGAGTTATTTGCAAGTAATCGACAACCTAGTTCATGAACTAACTCGAAAAACTGTGAGTACTGGTTAATGTCAATATTGATTCAATACTGTACTACTCCGAGTATCCCACAATTCGACTTTGGTCAGTAGAAATATATTGGTGAGGCTGTAAAGTCATCGACGTACTGTCTGCTAGTTGTAGCAACAACTTATCCTACCGTCTATTACTCTAATCGTAGCTTAGCATTAGTGTTCGTCTCACGTGACATCTTTTCAGATATCGCAATTTCCTCACCCAAACGTTGGTGGTGGTAAGATTGTCCACCTTACAAAACGAAGATATACCACAGAGCATCATGAAGTTAATAAAATGGGTGTCTTTGGTGTTGGGGATGGTACCTCTGATTGCTGCACACGACTCAGACAATGTTCAGTTTTCGGTAGTTGAACTAGACAACACCAATGTCAAAGATTATGGCGCTATTTCCTACCACCACGCGTGGGTATACTTGGCCAGCAAGTTCGATGTGGCTGCAACTGTGCCCATTGGTAGAGAAAGTAATGCCCAGGATATCATTGCCATGATAAATGAGCAAAAACAGAGACTGCTGGCTGATGAAGTGATGGAACCAAGGTTGATCGTTGCTATAGATGGAGCTGTAAACGATGATATCTCGTTTGGGAAACCTACATTCACAGTATTCAGTGACCTCTCACATCAATTGGCGAGCCAGATTGATAAGAACTTGCAGTTAACACATAGTTTAGCCAAGGTGTCGTTGTCGCCAGAAATGACAGTATTATCGTCAAATTTAGAGTTGGCACCAGAGGCATTGGATTCAAGCTCAAACAAGGAATGGTTGGCCATTCAAGAGAACTTGCAAATTCTCAATCAAGATTACAATAACCTCAAAACTCAACACCAACTAAAACTAATCAACGATGGCTTTTGCAAGCACGAATTGATTCAATTGAACAAGTTGTCTGAATTGCTGTTGTCAGGCAATGATGTGGTGTTATTTGAGTCCCATTGTTTGTTGTCGTTGGGTAAGAAAATCGGATTCGATAGTGACAGCTACAGATTGGCAAAGCAAACCTTGGTCAACATGATTGATGAGTTGCAAACCAAGTTTGATATCACCTTGTTGGTGTCAAACAACGTGCAAGAAGCTAACGAGTTGGCGTTCGCCAAGAGAAGCTCACAATTGGCTGATCTATTCTCCAAGTCGAAACTTGGATGTTTCAACAGCGAAGACGCTTGCATCAAAGACACCGACAGCTGTTCGAGTCATGGGAAATGTGTTAAGTCCAAACTTTCGGACTGCTGGTCCTGTAAATGTGAAGCAACCGTCGATAAGAAAACGAAAAGAACTACGTATTGGGCGGGTGCTACATGTTCCAAACAGGATATCTCGTCGCAGGCTAATCTTCTTTTCTGGACCGGGTTGGGACTTGTCTTGTTGATCATTGGTGGAGTTCAATTCTTGTACTCTGTAGGTAATGAAAAATTACCAGGAATCTTGGATGCAGCCACCAATCCAAAAAAGAACTAATTCATTTCTTAGATAGCAAAATCTATACATTTTATATACACATTAACTTACGCTTTCGATATTGGTCTGTAGCTGTCATTTGATGATTGACGAATTCCATCTATGCGGAAATTCAAAATTCACGATTACCAAACTTGGAAGGACCAATTGCTCTATACTAATGATTCGAGGTAAACGATCAGTGCTAACGGCAGTCACCTTGCTTATTATGGTGTGCATCATCATATTCATGAGCAATGCTGGTGACGACACTGTGAACGTGAAAGCGGTGAAGTTGGAGAAGAATGATAAGCAACAAGGGTCGGAACCAGTGAGAAATATCAAGGTGAAACTAGATGTCGACAGTGATGATGAGTATACTAGAAAACCCAAACAAAAAGATACTAAGGATGTGCCAAAGCTGGATGTCAATTTTGACTTGGAGTTCACTGACACGCCATTCATGCCCAAGATGGCAAACGAGACATTGAAAGCACAGTTAGGGAACTCCGCTTGGCGATTATTTCATACAATCTTAGCAAGATACCCTGCTAAGCCGTCGCAACTTGAAAAGACCACCTTGGATCAGTATATACGATTGTTTGCCCAGGTTTACCCTTGTGGGGACTGCGCTCGACATTTTCAAATTTTGTTGAATAAATACCCTCCCCAGGTTAGTTCAAGACAGAACGCAGCCATGTGGGGGTGTATGATTCATAACAAAGTCAATGAGCTGTTGAAAAAGCCAATTTACGATTGCACCACTATTCTCGAGGATTACGATTGTGGTTGTGCCAAGGACGAGGAAGAAGAGGACTCCAAAGCACACTTGAAAAAGATCGAAGTCGATAAAGTCGGCACTCTACAGAAAGGAGGTTGATTCAATTAGTGTATATATTTAATACGATGCGTTTCACGATAATTCGTTTCACCTAAACTATGGTACAACAACGTTGTGATTGTTTGATGGTTTTCCGTCTGTTTTGATATTGCAACCATTTGTTTTGCTCTATTGGTAGTTTATGTAAACATGGTATCAAGTAGTCCGGAGTCTCTTCGATGTGTTTCAATATTAGGTAGCTGGCGTTGGAAGCAGTTATCCGATTTCGCGATAGGCTCTCTATAAGTTTGTCATTGAGCAATTCTATCCGTTTGAGTTTGATCAAGGCTATTCTATCTTGCAATGCTTCATTTGAATCCATGGTCTTATCATATGAACAATTGTTTTACACCACTGTATTTATTAATTCAAGTTAATACACAGGAAATTAACCACTTGGTAAAAAATATTATCAGTTGGGAATCTCGATCAAACATGAACCATCGGTGGGAAATGGCAGACCTAAACGATATGCATGGTTGTCATTGCGCTTGTTTGTACGGAAATGATTAAATCTGGGGTGTGGAAATGGTTGGTTTCGGCGGTTCTCAAAACTTTTTCCAAGTTACAAGAAGAACAACAACACGATACAGAATGTGATGACAGTAGCCAATATCAACGTATCCCTTTTTCTTCTGGTATTGATCTTGGAGATAAGTACGTTTATTCCTGGAATCGACTGGATACTGCTGAGCATTTTCTGTTGTGCGTTCTGCAAATATTGACGTTGACTCAACAACTCGTCTCGGGTTTGAAAGGCCTGGTTCAATAAACGGTCTGCTAGCGAATTGGCATTATCCACTCTGACTCGTTCGTCCAAAATATAATCATTGGCGTCTATTTGTTGGTCGTTTCTTTGCTTGGACGCATTGATCCCCGATCTCACGTTAAACAAAAGGTTGTTTTTGTTTCGTTCTTCTTGGATGTTTAGGGTTATCTTTAGGTATGATTTCTTGTGATCTTGCAAGATCTCCTTATGTCGAGTCAATTGTTGTAACTTGGATGTTGAGATGACTTCAGTCTCGCTCACTCGATTCAACTTGTTCAATGTTTCCTCTCGTTTGTTTATGATATCGTTGATTTGACTAACGATCACTTCTTCTTCATCTGTGGATTCGGTAGTATTTTGGTTTTGAAAATGCGAGTATTTGGTGAGTAAACTCTCGGTTTGTTTCTCTAGATTGAGTGCCTGTGCCCTGATCTGGGTGAATGTGCTAGAAGACATTGGTTTAATTGATTCTGTGTTGGTGGGTGTACTGGGCGATTCAGCAACGTTTACCTATTCACGCTGTATGATAGTTGGATTTTGTTGCCATCCGTATACAGGAGATTCCAACCTTCAGCCATTTTCAAAACGGTGCAACAAGAATCTCGAAATTCAACTATCAGCCTCAAGTAAGTGATCTATACTAAGTGAAATTGGTTACAATTTGCGTCTGTCGGGGTGATATTTATACATAGAGTTTTAATTACATTGAACAATCTCAATTCCACGCTGCTTACAATATGCCACAATATAATTCGTCAGAATTGAGACTGGTGCAACCATTGCCTGTTGAGTTGGAGGACTCGAAAGAGGAGAATCACGATGTTGAATCCACCAAGAACTTGCGTCGAGCTTTAAATGGTTTGTACAAAGTCCAGAAATACAGTGCGTATGTGTTTGGCACCTTCTTGGGAATCCATGTCACGTCGGTGATTATAATCCCCAGTGTGAGTGATTATCTTATCCCCTTTGATATAAAACAAGAGATCTTTGAGATGTCACGCGCAGTGTACCATTCGATCCCATTGGTAGAAAAGGTGGTGATTATTGGTGCTAGCATCACCCATGTGTTATCGGGAATTGGCATCAGGCTAATTCGAAATCGATTGAACCACCATCGAGTGAAAAACTACCACAAGAAGGCGGTGGTCACTGAAAAATCCGACAGTATTGGTTTGGGTGGTATAACGGCGATATTGGGTCTAGGCTATCGCGAGTCGATCATTTCGAAGATCTTCCCGTCGTTATCGCCATTATCCTTTTCGGGCTACATTTTGATACCTTTGCTCTGCTACCATTTCTTGAAGTTCAGGTACATTCCCATCCAGGTCGATGGCGACTCGAGTTTGATCAGTTTGAACTATATCAGTTACTACTTGAACCACTCGATGGAGAAATATGGCAATTTGGGCAATTTTTTGGCGTTGTTTGGCTTGGTGTGGACAATGTCGTACCACTCGGTGTCGGGGTGGTTGAAGTTCAACAACAAGTTTTCCTGGAACTGGAAGCGGATGGGATATGCGGTGATTGGGTTCACCAGTTTGATTTCGTTGATTAGTATTTTCAAGTTCAAGAACAATTATGTCAACTTGGATAAAGCCGGATTCGTGGCCAAATCGTTTTTCAAATACTTATCGTCCATCCTTGTTAATAGCTACATCTGAGCCACACCCAGGAGCGATACAATCCTAATGTTTAATCTAATGCTAGCTACCCTGTTCCAGCTGAAGCATACCCTCGAATTCGATACAATCGATTATCGTGCAAATCGTCAAGTTATGTGTGCTGCCACCAAGTTGAATCATTTCTCAACAATCTAATCAATCTAATCTTGTAATACCATGATAATCAAAAAAATCAATAAACTTGTACTATCACTGAAAAATCCACGCGATCCATATAGATCGAATAGATTGGATTTCATCGTTTTCACCTGCTCGATTCAATTTGCTCAACCAGTATATATACCACTCATGTTTTAACTTACACGGGCGGTTTACACGACCTTTTAATTGCTACATCATTTTCATTTCCAGTGTATTAATAAATAAGCTATATACATCATAATAAATAAAAAAAAAACCACAAACAAATGAATGATGTTTTGATGAAGAGGTATGAAAGTGATCGTCTCACAGCACCGACACTGCCAGACCAGGCACTTGATTCCCTGAGTTCCATTACTCATCACCCGATTCGGATCGGCGGCGGCTCGCGCTAGCGGCGAGCAACTGAAAAAATGGGAATGACAGGACTGGGAAATGGACAAGCATGCGCTGAATGAGAATGGGGGATGATTAGCTAATGCCGATCACAGTCCATTGGTATGGTGTGGTTACAAAGGTGTGTCAAGGCAGTGCAATGTGGATGATTTTATATGGTTGGGCGATGCGAGGAGATCAATTTGTAAGCAGGGTCAATTTGGTTTCGTGCAACAATATCGGGAGTTTTTACAGTTGTACTTGTATGCTTCGCACTTCGTTTTCACTTTATACTCATTGCTTCGCACTTTATATGTTTCTTTGTTCGCACTTATTTGTTTCTCATTCGTAATTTGCACCATATTCATGGCTTCGCAGTTTATAATCATTGTACTTTGCATTTTTTTCTCACATTCATTGCTTCTAGTGCTTTGCATTTGTTTCTCATATTCGTAGCTTCCAAAATGCTTCGCATTTTTTTCTCATATTCATTGCTTCTAGTGCTTCGCACTTTTGGTTTATATTCATTACTTCTAGTGCTTCGCACTTTTGGTTGATATTCATTGCTTTCAAAGTGCTTCGCACTTTAAATGCTTCGCACTTTTGATGCTTCGCACTTGCTTCGCAGAGCAATCTAGACCACAGCTGCGCCCTCCAAATTTGTTCTACTTAATCTCTTACTTTTATAATCCTTGACTGCTGATTTGATTGCATCTTCGGCCAACATTGAACAGTGCAACTTCACTGGAGGCAAGCACAATTCCTTAGCAATGGCGGTATTTTTGATCAATAATGCATCGTCGATACTCTTTCCCTTGACCAATTCGGTCACGTATGAGCTCGAGGCGATAGCCGAGCCGCACCCGAATGTCTTGAACTTCACATCCTGGATGATGCCGGTGGCATCGTCCACCTTGATTTGCAAGCGCATGACATCTCCACATGCTGGTGCGCCCACCAACCCGGTACCGACGTTGTCGTCGTTCTTGTTGAGGGTTCCCACGTTACGGGGATTGGCATAATGGTCCAATACTTTTTCATGATAGAATCGTTTGAACGGAGTGGCAGCGTTTGCTGACACAATAACTCTAGATGTGAGTGTGTTAACTCTTGGAACTCTGCATGCTTTGACTAAGTTAAACATTATGAATAGATGATTTAATTAAATTATACTAGTAAAATCTTTTCAAAAAGGAGCATGATTATAAGTCAACCGGTAAAAACTCACCAGGGACACGACCATTGCCATATTTCCCACAAAAACTAAGAAACGTGACCTTAATGACATAGTTTAAACCTGAATACAAAACACGAGTCACTACTAAATTTGACTCGTGACTTTAATGGTTAAATATCCCTGGATATAAACAAAACCATCGTCTCCTATTTGATTTTAATAACTGGGGTAAAAAGGTTGTAAATTTTTTTGTTCTTTGGTGGGATTGGACTGGGTGCGAGCATTAGTGAAAGCCGCACTGACCTAGAAGGAGGTAAGGTTTTTCATTTTTAATTTTGTTGTTAATAGTGAAAGATTATAACTAAAGGTAGGTAGATAGAGTAGACTACTTCTTATCTTATTCGTTTTATCATCATCATTGACCTTTCGGTGAGTGGTTTTAATTTTTTTTTTTTGTTTCGGTGGTTGCGATAATTTACTCGATTTTACAACCAACACTTTTATCCAAGGGACACGGTATATCCCCCCCACTATATATACCAGTATTATACCTTGTACCAAATCCAGAGACTGACTGCTTCATAGATTGATTGATTGATAGATTCATTGACTGATTGATTCATTGATTGATTCATTGATTGATTATGGAGTCGTCGCCCAAACTCAACGGCAAACATGAGCTGGCGCTATCGGCCCAATTGAAACTAAACCCAAACCCAAACGTCGAGGACTTGTCAAACTACGAAGGTGTAGCCAACTGCGACGTCGACTGGTTGTTTAGAGGGAAATCAAAGAAATTGACCAAGAATAATGGTAAAGATAAGGATAACCATAAAGATAAACCAGACCACGACCCCGACCAGGGGTCCAAGAATGCTACCAGACCCAGCATATCCATAAAAACAAATAGTCACCAACTGGCAAATTCGCCCGATAAATCGAAATTGAACCTGGCCATCTCCCCCAAAACTAAAATCCCCGTGCTTCCAACAACAACAAGTCTGGGAGCAACAGAACGCGATAAGATATCCAAGTTGGAAAAGTTCAAGTTTGGTAGAACCAGGTCCTCGAGTAACCCACAAACTCCCATCAACGACCGCAGACCCAGCGAGGACGCCAGACGCAAACTCAGCGTGTCGTCGACAGATTCTTCAGTGCCCGCTGGCACCGACGACGACTCGAAAAATGTCAAGAAATCGCTATTCAACTCCATCAGCTTCAAATTCAATAAAAACTCGGCGGCAGCGTCGCCGACTCAGGCAAATCTGACTACTGCTACCACCACTTCCACCGCGACAAATTCATCGACCCCGAAATTGAACCCAAACTTAATTGGTTCGGCAACTTCAACAGTCAAACAAGACCTTGTCGGTATCGATAAACCCCCCTTGGGCGGGTACGGCAAACCTCGGGGACGAAACTCAATCACGTCGCTCTCATCCTCGTTTGAGAATTTGAGCTTGACCAGAAAGGACAAGAAAGAACCGCCTCCACGCACAAAACTAAACATCAACACCAACAGAAATAACCACGAGTGCGCCGGTTTCGCCAAAATTAGCTTGTCGCGGGTCACCTTCGCCATTGACAAATTGCTGCAAGACCCGCAGCAACAAATCCCTTCGAGAAGACCGAAAAAGGGTAACGTGTTGATACCAGAAGACTTGATCGCACCGCCACCCCGATTGTCCCAGGGGATATCGTTGCAGGATGGCGGGAAATTGTCGCAAGAACCTAAATACTCCGAACGCGAATTGACCTTGGCCATCGAATCACAACGACGCTCGCTCCTCGAGTCGGAGAAACACGCATACGAAGCTCACCTATCGGGGAAACGAACCGCCAATGAAGTGTGCCAATACAAAAAGAAATCGAGCCATCGTGAATCGGTGAGCTCGAGAGTGTCCGAAGAGGATCAATTGGAATCGCGAGCCAGTAAAATCGAAATCGAAAAACCAATGCATCTCCATGAAAATCATTTCGATGATCCCGAAGCCGACGAGGAGATCAATGTCGATGACTTGACCTTGGAAACAATCTACACCCGATGTTGTCATTTACGAGAGATACTACCAATTCCGGCGACATTGAAGCAGTTGAAAAATAAAACTAAGCCCTTACAAGTGTTGAAATTATTAAATCCTAAGCCGACATTGATTGATGTCTTGTCATTCAGTGATTTTATCTCAATCACACCCATAAACACCATCATTTTCGACAATGTGTCAATGACATCGGAAATGTTGAAGAACTTTTTGGCGTCGTTATACCACAACAAATCTCTCGAGAAATTATCTTTGAGAAATGTGGCTATTGACGAGACCGGTTGGGGGTATTTGTGTAAATTTCTTGCCAACACTTCGTCGATCAAGAAATTGGACATATCGCAACAAAGAATCAAAGAGGGAACAGACGAGAAGTGTTTCCGAGCCAACATGAATTGGGATTTGTTCATTCGGGCAATCGTCTATAGAGGGGGTATGGAAGAATTGGTGATCAATGGATGTAAATTGTCAGACGAGGTGTTTACCCACTTATTCACCGAGGCCATTCCATTGTCCACGATGAGATTGGGGATTGCCGGTGTCAATTTGAACAATTATGCCGCAAATTTGGTCGCCAAATGGCTAGAGACACCCAAATCCAAATGTATTGGGCTCGATATTGGATTCAATGATTTGAGTCAAGGACAACTCGAACCTTTCATCAGAGCGTTCAACAACGGGAATAAGTCGTTGTTGTTTCTATCGCTAAACTCCACCAATCTTTCTAATGTGCATGAAGCTTCGGAACTTTTGAGAGCCCTCACAAAAGTGGAGAAGTTGAGGTATATTGACTTTTCGTCGATACCTCTGCTATTCCCAAATATCATAAGTAAATTTGAAAGATATTTGCCTAGGTTCCCCAGTCTTCGAAGAATTCATCTAGATCTTAACGAATTGACCTCCGATTCCATTGGTGCCATAGCTGACATCTTACCCAAAATGAAAAATTTACTACACGTAACTTTATTGGGTAACCGTGACTTGAACTATAGTGCAGCCGGGTCATTATACACGGCGGTGAAATTATCAAAGATTTTCTGTTTGGAGTTGGATTACGACTTGGTGCCTGATGAGTTAGCACGTAGAATTGCATTCTATTTGATGAAAAATTTGGACAAGACTGTTAATGAAGGTGTGAATGCCCATGACGACGATGAATTAATCTTTGATGGTTCACTTTTGATGGAGACTGCTGAAAAACTTATGAATGAGATCGATAATAAATCAGACAGAAAAGATGACATCAAAGTTCAAAAGATCATTGCAAATGCATTGATAACAAGAACTAGAGCCGTACAGAAGGAGATACATCATCAAATTGATACATTATTCGAAAAGAGACAACTGGGATCCTTATCGTTAGAAGGTAAAGAAACCTTGTTGAGATATTGTTTATTGGATTCCTCGATGGAAAAAGTAACAGCAATGTTTGAGGAGCAGGCCAAAATCAACGGTTTCCTTGTCAACTCGACTCCAGTCAGTCCTACTATTGTCAACCCTAATGATTTGAATCTTCCTGAGATGTCAAAGATACCCGAACTCAAGTCGATAGATATCAACTTGCATGAATCTTCGAGCGAATTGATTGCCGCATTGTCGTCGCATAACACAGCAAGAAGTAATAACAATGCTGGTTATTTTCCTGGTCTTGAACAATCGTTCCAACCCCATCAAGTGGTGACCGAAACTTCAGAAGGTAAGGATGTTGCTATCGATAACTTGACCGGTAGACCAGTTTTATTTAGATCTATCAGTCAAACTTCGACACATGCAAGAGAGCTTGAAGAAGAAGAGGGTGAGTTCCACAAATTAGCATTATTTATCCAGCAAAAAGATATGGAGGAAACTGCCACCAAAAAGGATTTACCACTTTTGCAAATTCCGTCAGGTTCTGAATTGAGGGATGCAATTATAGCTGCTAAAGGTATGCAATCTGCCGATGACTTGATTGATCAGGTTAATACAAATCAAGTCAATATCAATGAAATCATGGGTATCGATACTCAACCGCAAAATGCTTCTCCAAAAGAAAATGATAATCTCAATGGTACCACCGATATATCTAACAGCAAACACGATGATGCGGTGGTTGATGTTTTGTATGACAATCTTTTGAACGAAGCTCAAAGGGCTCGATCCATCTCGAGACCCGGACCATAGGAGAACTTTTCAGTCTTCAAAGTGTTTGAAACAATTGTGTTTCTTATACAACCACCAAATAAACGATTCAATGACTTAAACTCAAATGTAAAAGCTCTTTGTATCTTACCGTATCGTAATCGCAACATCTTACGTATGCTGACAACAACCACTAAACTAATTGACTACTAGGCACAAGGCGATAGATTGAAATTGATGTATACTAAAAATTAATATAAATTACAAAATATTCAAGAATATAATCAACCAATTTAGTTTTCGGCTTGGAAAGCAGCAATCTTTTGGTTGATTCTTTCTTGTCTTTCAGCTTTGGTCAATTTAACTTGTCTGAATTTCTTGGATTCAGCAGCGTATTGATCTTTGGTGAATTTCTTTTCGGTTGGTTTGAAAGTTGGGTTTTCTCTGATTTTAGCGTGAGCGTTGGTGTAGATGTCTTCGACATCTTCAGCTTCGATTTCATCAGCAATGTAACCTTTGAATAACGATCTGTATTTTTCTTCATCGTCATCCATCAATTCTTCCATGTATTCGGCAACATGACCACCAAAGATGTATTTTCTCAATAATTCTGAATCTAATTCTTCAGATTCGATATCCCAACCTGGGAATCTGTTTGGCGAGTGAGGGATGTGTAAACCACCGTCGGAAGCACCTTTCAAGACACCAAAGATTCTGGCACCAGTGGTGGTTCTTTGTAAACCGACATCTAAGTAGACTTTGAATGGTCTTGGGCCGTCTTCAACAGCTTGGGTCAATTCGAATTCACCTTCAACTTCTTCAACCCCGGTATAGGTTTCGTCCAAGCCTAATTTTTCAAGAGCTCTTCTGGCAACCAATAAACCAACGGCGTAACCAGCAGACCAATTGGTCAAACCGTGTTCAATTCCGTATTGAGGTAATTCATGGGCGTAAGCAGCAGTCAAGACAATGTCACCGGTAATTTGAGATGAGATGATTTGAGCAATGATATCTCTGTTGGTGAATCTAACCACCAATCTGTATTTTGGCGAGTTGTATTTAGCCTTGTGTTGAGTGACTAATCTCTTTCTGGCATAGTAGTCAGTTTTTCCTTCTCTTCTTCTACGGAATGGAGTTTGGAATCTGGAGTGGTAAGCAGATGACTGTTGAACTTTTTGGAAAGGCATGTTGTCGTTGTCAAATTAATCCAATCTAAAATTTTTCACTTTACTTTTGGTTAATCGTTTTTTTTTCAGTTTGTGGTTGCGACACGACCTCAAAAATTCAGAATAAAAAGTTAATGAGATTATATGTAGGATATTGGTAATTCACTGTCTGCTGGGTAAATTCAAGTATGATATTTGGGAGAGGTCAGAGAATCGATCAACGGTATACACAGTGGTAGTTAAATGGTGAGTGGGTGCGACTGAATACATGCTCACTTTACGATAAATATCTGTAGAAACTAGTCTTGCCATAGGGTTACTAATATTGAGAGAAAGTGATTAGTCTATTGAATACGTAACTTGAGGAATTTTTTTGCAACATTGGCTGCAAATTTCTAAAGTTTCATCAATTGTGATGAGAATGTATGTTTTGAATGGATTTAAACAACACAATATTCCTCAATGTAAAGAGCTCATAATACGGCAGAACATCTGCCGAGGCCCTAACAACTACCTCCATGTATGAGATAGACTGTAATACATGATTCGGAAATCTTGAGAATGCCACATTCAAAAGTGGCGTGGAACAAACTTGGTCTTTTGAGTCAGCTCAGACAGTGAAAGATTTCAAGGACACAAATCCATTATTTCCAAAGAGAAAGAGCTTTTGTACATAGGCGTTTGATGGCACTTGAATCAATATCGATGAGCCACTTCACCTGAGTGAATGGTCTAATTTATTTGCTTGCGTCTTCTCCTTTCCACGAAACATACTATACAATGTTGTGACTATTCCTTGGTTACAAGACAATTTGTGTTGAGGTTATGTCTCCCCTGGTTCAGGTGTATATAGGTTATTTTTATTTACATTATCTAAGTTTATGAATGATAAAAAGATTAGCTGTCATTGCTCTTGTAACCACAATGGCAGACTGCTTATCTACGCGTTTATAGACCTTAACTTTACCACAAAGTGTGTGGACTGTGATCCTGATAGACAGACTAGCATTTAGGGCACTCGTGGTTCCTTCGCCGTTCCTTCCGTTATATAACGAGTCAGCATTAGAGCTTGACTATCCTTGTTAGTAAGATGAATTTGCCACCTGGATAGCAGGTGTTTTCAAGGTGTTTTTGCCATACTTGGGTGTTCCCAAATCAAATATGTGTAGTGGGTGGACAAGATGTCGCCCGACATTTATACGACATTTTATTCACTCACGCACATGATGGTAGACCAAAAAAACTTTTTTTTTCAAGAGAGGCTTCGTGGCCGAGTGGTTAAGGCGATAGACTCAAGTTCTATTATCGTAAAGATGCACGCGTTCGAACCGCGTCGAAGTCACTATCTTTTTTTAACTTTTTGCGTTGGCATCAGGCTGCTAATTGCATTGGTTATGATTAAGTTTGTCTACTAGGTGGTGCAATACAGAAAGTAAATCTTCACAATGATTAGTCGAATTACACGAGCGTCATGACCTGACGTGTTTAACAAGGTTTTTTTTGCAAGAACATCATGTACCCAAGCGTCTCGTGTGGATATAGAGTTACGGATCAGCAGTAATCATCGTGAGCGATCGATACTGCAGAGGTGAGAGATTGATGAGTTGTTAGTATCACTTGTCCTTGAGCAAGTTAACTCTCTTTAGCGTTTTCATGGTTGTCGCCATTTATGAATGAGGCACACAGTGTCGAAACCAGGGTAACGCAGGCCACAGCCAACGTACGGTTGGAGACTTTATTCTAGAATTAATATACGAGTCTAAACTAAAAAGTAGCTTCTCGTCAATTAGCTTTGACGATAACCAATCTCATGCACCAAGTCGAGCGTAGACAATGTCAACAAACAACAGTCTGGCCAATATGGCTGTTGTAAACGATGGTTCTTTCGGCAAATGCCCATCTCGACTCAACAAAGTTACCCGAATGGAATGAATAGCTCACGATAAGGCCATGTTGTATTACTCGCCTACCAACTGACCAACACAATCCACATGTTGGATGTTGCATAACGAGGACGTGCGAAATCATGGTCTTGAGATGGGTGGTGCATGGATGATACAATTGTACATTAAAAAGTTTTTAGCTGTATCGCCATGCCCATTGATTGATTTATTTTGCCAAAGCGTTAGTCTGAGAAACAAGCAATGCCAAACACACTATCTAGGTGTTTAACCTTCAACTAAAGTATCGGCTAGTCTAGAGCGTCTTGCATACATTCCCTTAATTACCCAATGTTCCCATCATGGCTTGCCTGAAAATAAACTACACACTCATATCAATGATCGTCTACAATCCGACTCAACAAATGCACATTTTCTGGTTCCAGCTGGAATCAACACATACCCAGAACAACCAACCAGGACGGAATTCATGCCTGAAACCCTGGTAACTTATTCATCGTCAATATGCTGCACTGCTCCCTGGTTCCTAGATACATTGCTGCTTTCCATCTCGCACCCAATTCAAATCCTCGATCCCGGAGTGTATGTAGCTAAAAATATTTGGAATTGACGACGTGCGTGTGCATACTGCAACTTCATCGTCGAACGCATCGATGCTTCCAAACGCACGAGAAACTCTGACGATGATGGCAATGGCAGAGCGAAAGCGTAGAGCAACTTTGGTCGTGGTTATGAGTGGGTGGATACTGGTCTGGCTTGTGACTAGATCTAGTTTTACAACTTTTAGATCTTGTTGCAAACACAACCAGCTAGGGGTTTTATCGAGTTTAGTATATGGATTGACTGGGTTTGTTGTTGCAAGTTTATTTGTATAACCTAGTAGATTAAATGTCACGCTCACGAGGAATGAAATACTAAACCTTGGGCTTGTTCCAGAAGCATATTCTTTTCTTTTATTTTCATCAGCATTATTATCTACATACTCGGTGCACAGCTGCCTATAATTTTTATATTGGCGGATGCCAGTATATAAATCTAACGGAATCATGGACAATTTGCAAAGTCACAAACTTTTGATATAATGTTTACGAGTCAGTTAATATCAGTTTTACTATTGGCAGCATCAATTGCTGCAAATTCTCTAGGAGAGTCAACTTGTCCAGTGGTGACAGTAACCGTCCCCAACCAAACCACATACACTTCCACCGTCACCAGCACATCGATAACGACGACATACGTGTCGGCATGCTCAGGATGCACCGCATACCCAACCACCACCACCACCATCAACAGTCTGGGAAACACCATAACCGTACCCGCCAGTGTCATTGTCACTACAAACGAGAGTGGCAACCTCGAAACCACCACTATAGATCAATGCATTGACTGCACAACAGACAACAACACCATTGCTCAACCAACTACATCAAATGTGGTAGTCAAAGTAACTTCCGAGCCAATAGCGCCAGCCGAAGTCACAGAAGGTGGGTCAATAGCGCACACCTCCAATCTTGAAGAAACCTTGGCTACTATTACTGACGCTGGTTCCAGCGCCACTCCTACAACCATTGCCGGTGTATCTACCAACATTCCCGAAGTCGCAACCGCCAATGGCGCAAACGCCATCAGTACCCCCTCGATCATCGTCACCTTAGTGACAATTGTCAGCATATTTGTATT